>LPNX010733044.1:0-30878 GCA_001517045.1 Pseudotsuga menziesii | reverse complement strand
ATAAATCATAACCATTTAAAAATGTTAATATTATAACACAATATTGTTACAAAAGAAAAAAAATTCCAAACACAAAATCTACTTTGTAAATGGTAAGTTTAATAGGTTAAGCAAGAAGGTATTAAAGTGGGACGATTCCAGGAATCACCCCACCCATTAAGGAGCACTCCACCACTACTTGGAGTGGTGTTTAAGGGGTGACACTATTACCAGAATCACACTATCCTTAAGAACCTCTCCTTATACACCAAAAAAACTACTAAACATACTTTTAATACTTCATAAAACTTAAAAAATTTTTTATTATATTGTTATTCATATATTATTTGAAAATTTTATCATATATTTTATGTTTTACATTATATTGTTTTGAAATTTAATTTTATGCTATGTGTTATAATTGTTTTATTTATGTTTTAAATTTAATTTTATAATATAAATTTTTTATTTGTTTATTTATGGTTTTTAAATGTTTTGATAAAAGTTATATAGATTAGTGTAAATATTTTTTTTAAGTATACTATTTACTAAATGATATTTTTAATATTTTTTTATTTATTTTATGTTGGAAAAGAAAATATCAAACCTCACAAATTTTTGATAGGATCTTTTGGTAATGTTTTCACTTAATATTTTATTTTGAAAATAAATATCATGTTTTTACTATGTTTTTTTACAACTATATGGTATATTTTTTGTTGAATTTAGGTGAACGATCACTTTATTGAAATAATGCTAATTAATATCATTTTTATAAATAAAATAAATGAAAATACATTAAAAATTGTTTAAAATATCTTTATTTTCTCAAATTTTTAACAAATCCCCCCCAATTGACTTATTTTAGAGAAAAGTAGAAGAAAAAACTTCCAAAATGTATATATTTTTCATTCTAAGTAGCTTCTAAATGTTAAAAAAAATGAAAATATGATTTTTTTTTTCCATTATAACTAGCTACTAAATGTATATATTTTTTGTAAAATTAAAAAAAATGCATTTGAAAATAAAAAAATATAGGTTTTTTATGAGCAAGAAATTTCAAAATCACAAAAATCATTCAAAATGAAAAATGGTGTTACCGATATACACACTTTTTGAAATGAAGATAAAAATAGCTATTAAAATTGACCGCTAAAAAAACTAGAAAAATGTCTGGTTCTCATCAAGTTGTATAACTTTGTTGATCATGTTAAACATATTGATCTATTTTCACATATATCATGTCATGTTTATTTCAATCATCTTTTACTCAATATATTTATGGTCTTAAGAAATATCATATTGTCATTTCATATATCATGTCACTGGGCTTATCATGTTTATTATATGCTTTACTCTTGGAATTTCTTTGTGTAGATTAGCTCTCTATTTACTTCACTTCTTGTGTATTTGTGAATAGTTATGGGGAAGCTTGGTTATGACATTCCTTTCTATATTAACCATATGTTGTGATTATCCTTGTTATTTCAACACTATTTCTAGTTGATAAGCTTATCCTTGTCAGCAATGTGTGATTCTATTTTCTTGTTTATCTTGGATGTTTGAAGTTGTCATTCAAGGGGGAATGCAATGTAATATCAATCACCGTATTGCAGATATAATGTAATGAACCACCATCTTCTATTATTAACGTCATAATGATTATATATACGATATCACTCTTTATGGTAAGCCATTGGTCTCTTGTAATCATGATGAGGTCTATTTTAGAGTTGTATTGAATCTTTCAACTTGGTTGTGAATATTATCTATGTGATATCATTTATGATGTATAGACCATTGGGGTCGTGTATTCCCAATGACGTATTTTGCAGAGATTTTTCAACTATCAGTTGATTTTCAATTGTGGTGACTTTTGTGGTGTTCTAGGCATTTTGTTGTTGGATATAGTAGCCACTATGGCTTCTCTTTTAGATCTATTAACTTTTCTATTGGATATTTTTCCACATGTTCTAGGCCTCTTGTTGTTGGATCTAGTAGCCACTAAGGATTCTCTTTAGATATTGCAAAATTCTATATTTGAATATTGTCAGCACATGTTCTATTTTATTACTTCGACACTCTTGTGGTATTTTGCAAGAGTTCATATACAACTTGGTTCATGTGCAATTTTATGGTTCATTGAGAGGTGATTGTTACCTTCATCTACTTCATGGATTTAAGTTAATTTTATTCATAGCTTCTGGACATTCTAGAAGTTTTCATCAAAGAGTATGTTATGTAATGCCATCTTCAAACAATCAAAGAGATATAGTGATCATATTGTAGATACACTATGTTTATTGTTGTGAACATGGAGTGTGATGTGTGGGAATTCTCTATTGTATGATTGTAGATTAATGATGAGTAATAAGACGAAAACCTTCGTGTGGATGTTTCCCCATTTTTGGGTTTTACCACATATTTTTGGTGTTCTCTTTTTTTGTTTTCTCATTGTTCTTGATATCTGAGTATTTGTTGTTATATAAATAGGAGGCTAGGCTATTTATGATTTTCACGTCATGCATTATTATATCTTATTCACAAATTCACATATTCTAACTATACTGACCCATACAATTTCCTTGAACAAAACAATTTATTCAAGTTTGTGCAATAATTTGGATTTGTATATCCCTAGAAGTCTTAGATGTAATGTAAATCATACAAGAACAAACAAATGACAAAAATAGGAAAAATAGAAACCGACTTGGTTTGAACCAATCAGAATATGCATAATAGTTTTGCATCGACAAAATATGTCATTAGTTAGCATCAAATATTTTCAAAACTTATAAATGAAGAAAACAAATAGAAAAATAAACCATCTTGTCAAGAGAACTAGATCATGGCTCCAATTTTTATTTTGATTATCATTTTTGAGAGATCCCACACAATCAATGAAATCATTCAGTCCACGAAAACTGAGTATGGGATATGAAAGAGATAGGATGGAATTCTTACAAGGCTCTAACATACCTCTTTCACATTGGGAATATTCCTTTGCAGTGAATTCCTTCTTATTATATATTTTCTTTCACTAGTTAACCATGGTAACAAGTGTTTTTAATTAATAATTATTATATAAATTAATTAATTTCCTCTTTCCTTTAAAAGAGTTGAAATAATATTAATATATAAAAATTAAGCATGTAATGGATAATAATTATGACAAAGTAAAGAGTAAGCGGGGTCCCATTATAACTTGTGCAGATATAAATCATAATTTGATCCCTAATAACTCCCAATATATTATTACAAATCCTTGTGACTCCCATTTAAACAAAACACTGCACATATATGAAACAACGATAAATGATCAATGCCATACATAGACAACCATCTAGATATATAAACATCATAATCTTGTAGCTTTAAATTACCATAATAAGGTAAAAACATGATCAAAATAGAGATCAATCCATAGTAATATCAAAATTGACAATTGTTTCTTCATGGAATAAAGTTAAACTGATGTCCATAACATGCATATAACTAAAACATATACTCACTTGTTGATTAATACCATCAAATTTGAGAAATATGTGGATGCATATTCATGGGGGGTTCACTAGAGAGGCAATATGATATCACGTCCATTCATATTGGGGGTTTGAATACTCCTAGAAACCTAAAAAATGTATTGCCTCATATTAAGGGGTCAAGGTTTTTTCTTTTTAATTTGACATAGTAACATACATATTAAGGGTTAAGTTTATTTGGACAGGCTAAGGAATAACCTCCAAATTGTGGGATGGATTCATACCTAAAAAACATGGGCTCAATTCATACCTATGAATCATGGTTTGTATTTATATTAGTCTTAGATTTTGCTAAGGAATAACCTCCTAATCATGAGCTATATTCATACCTACAAACCATGGGATGGATTCATATCAGTCTTAATTGCTACTAAGGAATAACCTCCAAATCATGGGATGTATTTATAGCGCCAAATCATTGAACTTGTAAGCTATTCCTTTTTTAAGAATTTTTTTTAGGTTTGGTTTTGGATGGGTATTGAGATTCAATCAAACCTTTCTCCACGACAACCAAGAAAAGTGAGATCAATATTTCTTGGCTCACTAAAACAAGAAAAATTTCATCAACCTTTCTTGACTAATTATTTCTTTGAAACTTTTGTATTCTCACATTGCCAATTAGAACTAGTAGAAAATGAGAAATTAATGACTAAAAAAATGACTAAAATCATGCTATAAACGACTATTTTTGAGTCGGTGACTAATAGTAGCAAATTTCCACTATTTTATAGCTAGTCGTATTTCACTAGTCATTAATAGCTTGACTTAGTATTCATTGATTTAGTCATTGATAGTTAATGATTTATTCATTGATTTAGTCATGGATCTAGTCATTGATTTAGTCATTGAGTTAGTCATTGATTTAGTCGCTGATTTAGTCACTGATTGCAACCATTAATGACCAAATATAAGACTAAATAAACTACTAGATGTTAGCATATTAATGACTAAGCTAAATATGACTAAGATACGAGAAATTAGCTACTAATAGTCGTATATATGCGAATTTAGTCATTTTTGTAGTCACAAATTTATGATAGGGCACAGAGGAATTGAACCACCAACCTCCTACCTATAATTAGGCAGGCACTCTACCATTGAGCTAGCACCCTTTAAGAAGTTGTTATTTCTTGACAATGATGATATTCAAACAAATTTATGATAGATATCAATCTACAAACTACATAATTATTATTATTACAACTTACCATTAACTAGTATTTATGATAAACTAATTCCTGAAAGCTATGTACAATATTCCCTGTAACTAAAGCTAATAAAAATACTACAAATACTCTTACCAAAGATATTTAGTGATTAGTACCTCTTCCCATTCTTCATCACTATCATTCTCATAGTCCAAAGAAGATTCCTTCCTAAAAGGATTTCGAATCCCAATGCCATCACCACATCAAAAACAAAGAGTCAGAAAAAAAAAATTTCCCTCTTGTCTACTGGAATATTAAGAATCCATGAGCTTCAAGGTGTTTCAGATGTTCCTCATCATGGGCTATGGAAACTAAAACAAAACCTGTTGCTTTGATAATTAATAAACTTAAAATTATGCAAAGTATATTCACCTTTTCTTTGAGAAGGTTCCATAATAAGCAGGTCTATGGTTGTGATCAAATTGCAAAAGGTTTCTTCTCTTATTATGAAGCCTATTTTATTGTGAATCCTATTTTAGCTTTAAATCAAGTGATAAACATTCTAAGAGCCAGGTAGATTCAAAAAATTATTGCTAATGGAGACTCGATGATTATCATTTGAAAAATTAGAGACTTGACTCCCTATGCACCGTAATGTCTTCCAAAAATGATCTGTAGACCTAGAATTCAAAGAATTACAAGTATTTTGACTTGGGGAATTGCAAGTATTGCACGTATTTAGCATTGAATCATTTACTGTTTCAAAGGTACCATTTTGTATGGAGGATTTATGCTTTGTGAATCATTATTCCTTGGCTATAAGGGCACCTAATAGTTGATTCAATAATTAAAGAGTCATGTTGCAAATATAAAAAGAAATACCCTACTCCTACAACAATGTGTCTTTAGAGAAACCTTTAAAGGGTTGTATATTTGGATTCTAGGTGATGATACCACTTATTTGAAAGGTAGCACAACTAGTTAAGCGTGAATTAAACTTGAAAAATTTGCAAACTATTAGGTATAACAAAATATATATCAGCTCTGTGTTGAGATGTACAGTATCTAAAACAACTTCCATGATGATTGGTCAACAGTTCACACAGAGAAATAACCATTGATAAGAACTGAACTTTCCTTAGAATGTATGGTCACCTAAAATAAGACTGCACTAAAATTTAGATTCTAGTAAGCTTTTGAGATTGACTAAACCTATCGAAAAGGTTGGAGAGACTAGTATTCTACAGTGTTCTTATAATGCACAGTTGCATAAAGGCATATTCTTATCAAGATTTATGAATTTTAAAATGAAGGAATTTATTTGATGATGAAATGCACATTTATGATGAAGCAAAGGATAGAGAAAATCATGATGAGGTTCCTATTCCCCATTTGAACAACCTACAAGAAACTATTTCTTTGTAAGGGTAATAAAGTGTCTCCATCTCGCTTGAGTGGAATGTGAAAGTGCCATATGCTAATTATCTGATTATGAATTAGTTTTAATTTCCAATTCCCTTCATTCCCTATGGCATGTTTACGCCTTCCACTCTGACTCCCCACATGGGATGCATTGCCTCTTCAATGGAATATAAGATCCTCACTAAGATCTGGGTCTCGTATTTTGGTGTGGAGTTATATTTACAAGTACAAAGTTCAAGTTTCATGAAGAATTGTTCAAAACCTACCATTAGTAGAACATTATAACATAGGGTATGTTTCTGCAGGAGGATAGAGGCAGGGCAGAGAAGACTGTAAGAGTAAGAGAGGGTCTGACTTGGCTAATTTAGAGAAAAAAATATAAATCTTGGCTGAATTAGATATTGAATAGTCTCTTAGTTTGTGTTGGTGAGTGAGTGTAGCGCTAAGGCCTTATATTTCTTTTCTCTTAGGCACCGATTTTGGAAAGGGATGCTAAGAAGTACCCAAGATGGGAAATGGATATTTCACAATCCTACACGACATTGGTAATGTCCCGATGTAACTTAGGGACATCCCCTGTGAAATGTTAGATCTTAAAAGATAGGCTCATCTGAAAATGGTTATCTCATGTATTTAGATCCATAAAAATAAGTCTATATCCATAGATAACAAACTTGGAAAGATACAAAGGCTCAAAATGGCTGGATAAAAGGAAACAAAAGTTGTAAATTCCATATTAGCAAGAGGTAAAACACAATTATTAAAATAAAATTACTAGTATCCAACAAAAAAAAGAAGACAAAACTCACCCTTGGCCTCTGAAGGAAGCAAAAATGTGCTTCCCTCTGAATTACTCTGAAATCCTTGTACCTTTGGGCCAGAAGCATTATTATATAGTCCATTAATATTCAATAGTTCATGTCCATTTGTGCTTTCCAAAACATCTTGTCCATTTTCCCACTCCCTCTGCAATTTCCTAGATAATGCCAAATTGGGAGTGGAATAATGGATTGATATTTATATAGAACCTTCTGACCTTGCAAGTAAAAATCATGACTGCTTTCTATTATGAGACTTCCATGAACTTGATATTGCCTTTGACATCCCATTGCATTTATCAATCTCAACAAGGAGCAAATTTGCTAAATTGTGAGGACTATTTAATGCTACACTATCATCTGAATCAAACTTCAAAGACAATATGTTTGAAATTATACTATTTTCTCCAACATCTGAGCCATTCATATAAACTTCTGGAAGGATATTACATAGCAGATTCTCCAAGCATTCCAGCTTTCCAGAACTGGCATTAGAATCTCTAGCAATTTATACTTTCTCGGGAATTTGAAAACCAGTACTTGTGCTTCTATCAGTTGCATCTAATATAGACTCATTTTCAAAATTTTGGAGAGAGCTTGTACTAGTATTTCTAGCTTCTAAAACTGATCTTTCCTCTAACATAGGCTCATTTTCACAATTTTGGATAGAACCTGCACTAGTCTTTTCAGCAATTGAAACTAATCTTTCCTCTGCTTTATGATCAGTAACTCCAAAGTTGTCGCCGTCACCATTAAGGGTGAAATTATTTACATACTTTTGATGAAGAGAACAATATTTATAACTATAATCATCCACTAAAAATAGGACTTTTCCATAAAGGGAGGCACCTATGCTTCTGAAGAAATAGCTTTAGAGCAACCTTCACCATATGGTTCTGTAAAGTGCTCTTGATAATTGTTTTGATACCTATCATCAAATGGAGACCTTTGTAAACAATTCTCAACATGGTTTCCTAAAAGCATTCTACTACTTTTATTTAGAGATACAACATTCACTTCACTATTTCTTTGATCAATAGAGTTTGTTTGGGGGATAGAGTTTGGAAAGATATCTTTAGAAAGTCCAACATAGACAATAGCAGATGACACTGAAGCTGCATCTGTTCTTTCACTTCTTGATGTTTCAATGTGCTCACTGCCCAGCTCAGATGAACCCTTGTGTGTGTCAGAGGATGAATTCTTCAATAGACTTTTAAAACCTTCATGACTCCTACATTTCATAGTAGGATCAACTAAACTGGCATTCTTTCGATGGAAAGCTTCCCTAGTGGTGTTTACACATGAATTTAATTTTATATATGTTCCACTCATTGCATTAGGTTTGGATTCAATATGTTTTTTAGATATAAACTTTGATGACTACCCACCCTTATTGACCAACAGCTGGTCATGATAAGAACTCAACCCTGATGCTGCAACTTACACCACCAAGGCAGGGAGATTTAATGTTGGAGACACTGAAAGTGAATGAGATGAACTTGTTTTAGGATTAGAGGAGCCCTAAACAACTAGGATACTCATACTAAATGATTTATCCTCTGTAGCATGGGAGCCCCTACAACAACCCTTAATGTCTCAATATTCAATAAGATATGTAATATTCCCCCACAAACTCCTAAATCATATGGAAGCTTATGTTCACTAAACTTAATGTGTAATGCTACTCTGCACCAATCCAGGGGGGTGCTGGAAAACTAAACAAATATTCCATGACAAGAAATATATTTCATACCAAGATGCACTAGATGGAAATACAACTGATCTTCCAGAAGCTCCACTGGCAACGAAAGTCTCAGCATTACCTCCTGTGTTCTAGTTTCACATGGAAATATGAACAGGTATATATTATTAGGAAATGAAAATGAAGCCATGTATAAAGAATCTAGCAGAAAATCACTGAAGTAAAACACAAGCTGTCTAAAGAAAATACACATTAGGTTCTATACTAATGATTATTTAGGATTGAATCTGAAGAAGCTATTAAATAATCTAATATGGAAGCATAGAAAAATATGTCTACACAAATATCAATAACAAATGCTAAAGATAATTGGACGGAAGTACAATATACTAAAATCCTAAAGTCACTTACACGAGCTAGTGATTTTCTCAATTTACTTGAAGAAGCTAATCCAAGCAAGGAAACCTCTGCCACCGGTGGAGGTAAACAAAGTCCCCAGTGTTGTTGTGATGGATTTGTAACATCATAGAACTTCTGAGTTTTGCTCCTAGAAAAATAGGACATAGAAAATAAAAAATCATAAAAGCTAAATGTGAAATATTTTTTATAACAATTTATCCTAATAAAGAAAACTTTCTAAATTAATTAAATGCTAGAATAGAATTATAGGGGATTAAAGTTGCAAACTCATTCGGATCACCCATTTACTTTTGGTAGACGACACATTGATTTTTAGTTAATAATTCTGTTAGGGAGATGAAAAATATTAAGGGGCTTTTGGACCTCTATTGCAAGCCTACATGAATGGTAATAAATAAGAATAAGTCTTCAGAAATGTAAAGTGGATTGGCAGAGTAATTTAAAGACCAGACCAAAATCATATTTCCCATTAATTATTTCAAGAAGTCAAATACTTGGGTTTCATCTTGAAACCATATGATTGACATTTAAATTTTGGCTGTAACTGTCCTATGGTTCATATATTAACCTTCATTAATCTATTCTAGAGAGCATACAAGAGTATTGGATGTCTATAGCATAACAACCAAAAAGAATCTTAACCAAATAAGAAAGAAGCGTTTCAGCATCCTTCACATAGGAGGGAGGGCCAAGAAATTCCACTAGTTATAAATGGAACAGGGTAGCCAATTCCAAGTAAGCTGGGAATGTGGTTTAAAACACATAAAACAATTTAGCTCAAAATTTGCAACTAAAATCCTTTAGAGATTTCTTTATAATGATGGACACTAAGGTCAAGTTATGAAATCCAAACACTTAAGAGATGCATCCACGGAATATTGGCTTAAAAAAAAACACTCGCAAGATGATTCCATTACAAGGAAATCCTTTGTCAAAGTTTTCCCCTTGGTGGGTAAATAAATGAGGGAACTGAAGAAAAGTCAGAATTGGAAAGGACCCATGGATCTGTATTGAAGGAAATTTCAAATTTCAGAGGCTTTGCTAGATAGTTTACATGCTCATTGGTCTATAATGTCATAGAGAGGCAGACTTGCAATTGGCAAGAAATAACTAGTATTGAGGATGGCTGACAGTAGACAGTATTAAGTTTACAAAGTGAGCCAGAAGAATGAGATGATTACATTAACTTTCCCAATCATCAAGGATCTGAGAATTTAAAGTGTTCAAGGAACAAAGGCACAAGGAAATGCACTCCGTGGGTCAAAATAGGTTATGCTACCAAATTGGAGGAACTCATGCAAGAGAGATCATCCTGGAGGACAGTTGCTTGGAATCTATTCAGCCCTTTAGAAACAAAAACACTAATGTGGTTGGTACTGGCTAATAAATTACTACCAGTTGGAAAATGAGAGACTAGTGCAGACAAGGGTGATGTATGATATGCAAATGCAATGCCGAGTCTGTGGATCACTTGTTCACCTTGTGCACCTTCTGTAGATTTGTATGACTTGACCTATCATAGGTTACAGGGGACAAATCAAGATGATATATATAGGCATAGCTTGGTAGTTTGTCTACGACTGGATTGGTGACAAAACTGCAGCAAGTTTTCAGGCTCCCATGTTTTTCTTATATATGATATATGGATGTCAAGAAATTTGATGATCTTCCTAGAATATGTATTCATAGTTTCGCAGGTAGCACACAGGATTAGAGAGGTAATGGACTGAAAACATATTCTAAAAGAAAAACCTTCCAACTGTTCACTAATGCATTATATTGACAAAGAAAATCCTAGGTATTTTCAAGAGAGCATGAAAAGGAGTATCAAGTATTTGTGGAGCTGGTGCTTTTCTTTTTTCTACTCTTCTTTTCATTTGTTGCTACGCTATGAGGCTTGTAAAGGGGAAAGAAGGGTAGAATCCTACATTTAGACTATGGAAAATAGCTGAGAATGGAGGAATTAAACAATTTCAAGGTTATGGAGATTCAAAGTTTATCATAGATTGGGCTAACAATCATATTTTCATTTAAACAAAAAAAAATGTGTATTCATTCACCTATTTGTCTTAACAAGCAATAAACTTGCATACATTTAGTAGATCATGTTTTTAGCTACAAGGTTCCCCTATACAATATCTCTCTTTGGTATAAGATACACAAAAATACTAGTGATCTTATCATTTGATTATGCAACTTGAGGGTAAAAAGGAAATAACTTCCATAAATGAACAAGTGCATATGTGAGAGCTCCCATATTTACTACCGGCATTCATAGATGATTTGGCACTGCTTATTTAGTACTTACTACAAGAACATGGATAATCAAGGCCTTAACTACCTCGTCAAACTATTGTAAAGTTAGTAAGTGTCAAGTATGACGAGAAAATTGAACTAGAGACATAAATCCATTATTATCAACTATCATATGAAGTGCCACGTGCACTTGGTGTTTCTTCCATTTAACTTGGCCATTTATACATTGTTAAGATATCTACAAGATTGGGAGACGGGACTGAGTATATTCAGATCTAAGTTTAGTTAATTCTTGTATCATGCTACTATGATTTATATTGCTAAATTAAATTAGCATGTACGGGAATCCTGTGCACTACCATAAGTATCTTGGAATGGACCCTTTCTCACGCTAAAAAAATGCAAAAATAAGACTTTCAGAACTTAAGAAATCTATAGGAAGTATAAAGTAGTTAGCCATCAAAGTGTTTGAAGAAATGTACAATGCAGATCTACATAAGGTCACATTCCAAAATAGTTAGTGAATCCTTAAGCTACAATAGTTTGAGAAATGAGTGTTTGACCAGACTCTGTAACCCTTGCTTCATAAATTTTTTGGGGAACATTTTCATATACATTGGGTTAGGAACTTCACACGGAATATTGTAACCTGTAATGATGCCAGAGAAAGATCATTTTTTTGGATTCATTGTTTACAAATCTATTTATAGAGCCATTGTGTTATAGAGCCATTTGGTTAGGAATGTTGGGACATGTTTATTGTTTAGTGTCAGACTTGTTGACAGTCAAGACATGTGCTGTTGAATATAAAATTATGTGTCTAGCCAAAATATAAAATTTGTCCAAACTAGAAGTAGATTTGGAAGTTCTAGTCAAAGAAATGCATCAAATCTAGGTGTCCATAGGCAAGAAGCCTTGGTCCAAAGATCAAGTATAAGTTCGTTGGCTGGAATAGAAGACCCAACTGTTGTTTATGAGAGTATGACATTGGAAAAGGGCAGTAAATCCAATGATGGGTCATTGGTATTTGTGCATCTTGAAACAATTCCTTAATTTTGTTCACATTTCTTATTTATTTGAGGAATGCGAGTGATCACTACTAGCATTCCCTTCACCCCGAAGAATACATGGAGCAAGCTTATCACATACATAGTGTAGAGTGCTTCTCATGGGGGTAATGGTGAAAGGAAACATTACAGAAAAATGTCATGGATGGGGGAAGTCCCTACATGCTACAAGCATTTTTTTTAGAGAGCACCAAATCCTCTTTCACATCATCGCATGACCCTAGATTAGGATTAACTTTATGAGGATCTCCATCCAATACCCATCAGTCATTCACTACCAGTTTGAATGAGGGAGCACACATCCTTTGGCTTCCAGTGATAAAAAAGAGGGTGCACTGTATTTTTAATGAAGACTACATCGATGAAGAGGGGCACACTCAGCCATGGTGACTGTCACTGATTGAAGGGGGTTATCACTTCATAGGGGCAAGGAAAGACATAGTGCTATGTATGGCAATTAGCTGAGTGTGCACCACTGGGAACAAATGATTGTGTGAGATATATTCTACAGCAGTGTATTATTATTCCTTACTATGCAAAATGCTACAGTAGTATTCAAGTTTTAGAGACAATATATAGTCCCTTAATTTAATTTTGGGAATTATTTGGGAAGAGTGGCCTATGAACAATCAATTTCATACCATTATACAATCCCATCTTGAAGGTGGAAGACTGTTCCTCATTTACTTCTCTTCTACGATGAATATCTTGTATTTATGGTCATATACAACATTCTAATGATGAGAGGTATTTATGTTGGTGTTTCTTCCATTTAACTTGGCCATTTATACATTGTTAAGATATCTACAGGATAAGGAGTTGGCAGTGAGTATATTCATATCTGATTTTAGTTAATTCCTGTATCATGTTGTTGTGATGTCAATGGCTAAATTAAATTAGCATGTACGTGAATCATGTGCAATACCATAAGTATCTTAGAATGGACCCTTTCTCACGCAAAAAAATGCAAAAATAAGACTTTCATAACTTAAAAAATATATAGGGGGTATAAAGTAGTTAGCCATCAAAGTGTTTGAAGAAATGTACAATGCAGATCTACATAAGGTCACATTCCAAAATAGTGAGTGAAAACTTAAGCTACAAGAGTTTGAGAAATAAGTCTTTGTCTAAACTCTCTATCCCTGGCTTCATAAATTTTTGGGGGAACATTTTCATATCCATTTGGTTAAGAACTTCACACCAAATATTGTAACCTGTAATGATGCCAGAGAAGGATCATTTTTTTGGATTCATTGTTTACAGATCTGTTTATAGAGCCATTGTGTTATAGAGCCATTGGGTTAGGAACGTTGGGACATGTTTATTGTTTAGTGTCCGAATTGTTGAGATTCAAGACATGCATTGTTGAATATAAAATTCTGTGTCTGGCGAAAATAGAAAATTTGTCCAGAATGGAAGTAAATTTGGAAGTTCTAGTCAAAGAAATGCATCAAATCTATGTGTCCATAGGGAAGGAGCCTTGGTCGAAAGATCAAGTAGAAGTCGGATGACTAGAATAGAATACCCAGCTATTGTTAATAAGAGTATGGCATTGCAAGGGGTGGTAAATCTAATGATGGGACATTGGTCTTTATGCATCTTGTAGCAATTCCTTAATTTTGTTCACAATTCTTATTTGTCTGAAGAATGACAGTGATCACTACTAACATTCCCTTCTCCCCAAAGAAAACATGGAGAAAGCTTATCACATACACAGTATAGAGTGCTTCTCATGGGGGTAATGGTGAAAGGAAACATTACAGAAAAATGTCATAGATGGGGGAAGTTCCTACATGCTACATGCCTTTTTTGCAGATACCACCAAATCCTCTTTTGCATCAACACATGGACCTAGATTAGGATTAACTTTATGAGGATCTCCATCCAACACCCAACAATCATTCACTACCAGTATGAATGAGGGATCACACATCCCTTGGATTCTAGTGATACAAAAGAGTGTGCACTGTATTTTTAATGAAGACTACATCTATGAAGAGGGGCACACTCAGCCATGGTGACTGTCACTGATTGAAGGGGGTTATCATTTAATAGGGGTAAGGAAATACACAGTGTTGTGTACGAATATTAGCTGAGGGTTCACCACTGGGAACAGATGACTGTGTGAGATATATTCTACAACATTGTATTATTCTTCCTCTCTATGCAAACTGCTACAACAATATTCAAGTTTTAGAGACAATCTATTGTCCCTTAATTTAATGTTGGGCGTTATTTGGGAAGAGTGGCCTGTGAACAATCAATTTTAGACCATTATACAATCCCATATTGAAGGTGGAATACTGTTCCTCGTTTACTTCTCTGCTGCCACGAATATCTTGTATTAATGGTCATATACAACATCCTAATGATGAGATTTATTTATGTCGGTGTTTCTTCCATTTAACTTGTCCATTTAACATTGTTAAGATATCTACAGGATTGGGAGTCAGGACTAAGTATATTCATATCTGAGTTTAGTTAATTCTTGTATCATGCTGTTGTGATTTAAATGGCTAAATTAAATTAGCATGTACGAGAATCCTATGCACTACAATAAGTATCTTGGAATGGACCCTTTCTCACACTAAAAAAATGCAAAAATAAGACTTTCATAACTTAATAAATCTACAGGAAGTATAAAGTAGCTAGCTATCAAAGTGTTTGAATAAATGTACAATGCAAATCTACATCAGGTCACATTCCAAAACAGTGAGTGAAACCTTAAGCTACAACAGTTTGAGAAATAAGTCTTTGGCGAGACTCTGTAGCCCTGGCTTCATAAATTTTTTGGGGAACATTTTCATATCCATTGGGTTAGCAACTTCACACGAAATATTGTAACTTGTAATGATGCCAGAGAAAGATCATTTTTTTGGAGTCATTGTGTTATAGATCTGTTTATAGAGGCATTGTTTATAGTTTGACACTGAACAATAAACATGTCCCAATGTGTGTTTGATGTAGTTTTATTTTATAAATGTTCACAAAAGGTTACATCTTTATGTCGATATTTTATTTTGGTAATTTTAATATTATTTTAATTTTATACATAGGTGAGTGTATGTGAGTCCCAACATGTCTGATTTTAGGGCTCTACATGTCCTATCTCAGACATCCATGTCTCCATCTCAGGTGACTTGGGTTGGTAGTAGAGTAGATAAATAGACAACTATTGAAAGATAGTCTGTTGCATGGAAATTTACACACAAATTGCATTATATGGCACATCTTAATAACATGTTGAACAAGAACAACTTTTCCCTCATATGTTATTTTTCTTAAATTTGTCATTGGGAATATCATACTGCATAGATGCATACAATCTACCTCTTCTTATCCATGGGATTGTCTTTAAGCAGCGACTTGGACCAATTATTCTGACAATGATCCAAGTTTAAACTTTGTTGGGTTGTTGACAATATTGGATATTTTTGGTGTATCCTTTTGGTAGATTACCGTATGGCAATAACAACATACTAGCAAACCTTATCAGTGAATTTTGTGAGTGGATGAAACTTATTTCCAGCTTAAGAATTCGTATCTTTTTAACCCTCCTAACAATTTTGTCAGGGAGTAAACATGTATGAATGAACATTGCTCCATTCCTATGAGGTTACTTAGGCCTATACATCATAAATTGTAGGAAGAAGATAATTACCATCAAATACACCAAATAAGCCAACCATCTGATCATCAACCTTTGATATTTTTGCATCATAAAAGACTTCCATTGTTGCTCTCTTTCCTTGAAAGTTGGACTATCCAAAAGTAACTCACCTATATTCACTGCACGTTTGCAACCCATAAAGATTTTAGTTGAGTAGCATATGAAACATTCAATTTCCCACATCAACAAATTTTCCCATCAAAGCCTAAATGAAAAAAAAATCAAGGTGCGGCAACCAAAACATACAAGTGGCATTGAATTCATTTCCAAACTTAAGGCCCTCTATGTGGAACCATGGGGAGATTTCAACATCTCTTAAGTGAATTTCATGAAATCAAGGCCTTCTATGTCCTGCAAGCCTTAGACAATTTGGTGGATCTCCAAGCCAACCAGGCCTGCTTGTTAAACTAGGGTAATATGTAATTGAGTGGAGAGGTTGTGGGACTCTATCCAATTCCTTTGAAGGATTTTGGCACGCATTCCATTCTCATCATGTATGAATGAAAATCATTTTAGAGATATGTATGTATCCATTTTTTAAATTTATGATTGTGAGTTGAAAGATCTATCTGAGATCTAGACTAACCTGTTTTGGCTAGTTCACCAAATTCATGATAAGGAAGAAGCTATTAGTGCGATTCAAGAAACTTTTTTTTGTTCTTCATTGGCCATTTTTGAGAAATTATCTAACTATAGACGTTGGAAGACAAAAATTCCGTGAATGCTAAATCTAGAAGTGTAAGCTCTGGATGGATTGGCATTGTCAACACACCAAAAGATTTCGATGTAATATTTAAGTGGCTTGTATTCTCTAGCAACAATATTGTTTTGAGATTTAACTCTATCAGGAGTAATTCTTTGAATTGGAGAATTTTGCATCTTTTGATATTATTTAGAATTCAACCTAGTTTCAAGAGGTTTGACTGGGGTTGTGTTGTTTGAAAATGTTTTTCCGGTGTTGCAATCGTATGGCATTTTAGGCCCATTGGTACTAGTTCCATTCATTTATATGCGATGTGTTTTAGAGTGAAGTCCTTTAAGATATTGGGATCATATTTCACATAGCTCTCTTCTACAATAGCATGCGCAGTTCACTGACCACTGGACAGTGGAATCTTGGTAATTAGTGGACGGATTCAGTTGAGATGATGGACTCTACTTTTAGAGATAATTCAAGTTATGACAGTAGTTTTCTTATTAAGTTGGCTCAAAAAACAATTAAGTGGGAGATTGGCTTGCCTATTTCCAATTCTCAACTCCATTTTCAAAAATATGAATTCTTAGAAAAATTAGTTGTCCCTTAATTTAGTTCTGGATGAAGCGGATAACGAGCTTTTGAAGTCAATTCTTGTTGTGAAAGAACGATTATAAAAAGATTCAAAAACATATTCATGACCAGAATGAGTATTCAAACTCTGGTAGGAATAAAGAATTTTTTGTTAGTTCAGCTTTGGAAATTTTCTTGGGGAGCTTCAAATCAATTGCAAATTGGAATTGACAAAGACAAGGTGGACATCATGATTAGTTCAATCCCTCTTCTGAAGATTCAATCCTATGACTGTGATGGTGAGCCTTCAAATTTCTGATCTATTATGTAATATTTTCTTAGTGAATTTTTCTAAGTCCGTGGCATTTTTTATTGCACAAATGCATTCAACGCCATCCAAAACCTAAATACCCCAATGATGCAATTCCAACAATCTATATCTACAATTTTAACAATTCCATCCAGATTTCGACAAAAAAATTTGCTCGAAAAATTGTGCAAAACATATAATGTTTAGCTTAATCCATTAAAAAGCACCCAAAAAAACATTTTTAATGCATAAAGAATTACTCAGAAATGTAATGAGTACTAACTTGGTTACTCAACATATTAAACAAGACTTTGGTACCATACAGGTACTTGCCAACATGAACATTATGCACCAAGAAGTGCAGCATTAAATGCATTATCTCCAACAATGTATTTTTCAATCATCAATGGCTCAAAACATATTGATCACCAATATTCATAGGCATAGATATTGATGGCTATTCAATAGTCCAAAGCAATCATCCAAGTATTGAGCCGAATCCTAGGGCCATACGAACCAACATGCAAGTATTGAGCCAAATCCTATTGCCATACCGACCAACTCGTAACTACTTGTAAGTCATACTAGGGAATATGGAAACTCTGAATCAAACCACCTAAGAATTTGAGGCTTCTAACAATGAAAAATAACTGATTAAAACCAAAGAGTCAAGACCTTATTAAAAAAATGGACTGCACCTTTTAAGCCTTCTCATTGCTTGACGATAAATATAGCTAGGATTATAATTGGGTTGAAGCCTTTTCTTTAAGAATGAATCTCCCCATCTTAGCTTCTCAACTGTAACATGGCCCACATCACTAAATCCCCTAGATTAATTTCCTTGAACCTACAGCGATGGAACGCATATCACTACTGCTATAATCCTCAACATTGGGTGCCAACGTTGTCCCAAAAGTAGCAGATCTTTCTTCAATCATCTGTCCTTTCTCATCAAAACAGAGCTCAGCTGGGGTAGTCTTTAGAGCCAAATTATTGTACAACACACTTGATCCAGACAAAGACCCACTAGAAGTATGTGAAACCTTCTGCTGTGAAAAAGAACTATAATTATCAAGATGCATATCTATCTCTTGTAGAGCGACAACCTTACCACAAGCTGCAAAAGTCACACCATACTTGAGTATGTTCTTTGCAATATCACATGATGATGCTAAGTTCAAGGTATCCTCATCATTGGAATATCCTTCAAATTCTTCATTGGGTACACTAAGAGAGAAAAAATAATGGAAAGCATCAAGCTTAACAACTGCTTCATCCTTGGCTAATGGCCACTAAATATCATCCCCAACCCTGGAAAATAATGCCACAACATTTCCTCCTTGAACCAATCTCATAGGCATGAAATCACCATTGGTCAATTCCATACCGTCCTATTTATCTATCAAATGAACTAGAGCTCCAGGGATTCTGATCAGAATATCCTCTGTGGCCTCCATGCGGGAACTTGGAGAATGATATTCAACACTACACTCTTCCATATTTATTCTATTTGGGACTTCGGGATACATTATGTACCCTTCATAGATATGTTTGATATTTTCTTGGGTTTTTTATGAGAAAACAATTGGATTCTCCGCTAGATCACTCGTATGCATAGAGGAATATAAAGAAACAGTTGGGTGGTACTGTTGAAAATGAATATTTGTGTAGAGGGGATTTTTCTTAATGGGCTCTAAGAAAATAGAGTCACAGTCCATATTGGTATCATAACTGTAGGATACAAGCTCTCTTCAGAATTAGGTTTTGATTTAGAATGGTGTTCACCATTGAATTTGAAACCAGTTTCTAGGGTGGGATAGTTACCTGTAGATCCTCCTGGTTGAGAAGAGTTGTGAGATCCCATGCCTCTATTGAATTTGAGAAAACAATCTGACTTTTAAATGTCTAAAATATTCCCAGCAACTAAATCCAAAAATTAAAGATGAAATATGTGTCTCTTACCTTGATAGTTCTCCTGGATATGAATATTTAGAGACAAATACTGTAATTTTACCCTACGATATTTCTTGCGAAGTGATCCTATATAATTCCTCAATTTTGTAACTGACCCACTCAGAGAAATTTGAACAGGAAATATCCCTTCCAATCCCAACCATGGCCAATTGAGATCCACTCAAAATTGAAGAAGGACTATAGCTTGCAGTGTGGACATATACATTATAGGGTCTCTATGGATTAGGATATTTTGAATGACTGCACACACTGGTATAGTGATGATGACTCCTTCACATATTCTTCCCTCCAAGGTTTTGGGAATCTCGACCTTTAATTGGACTACACAATTATATGGATGACATCATCCTAGGTGGATACAAAATGAGGTTTTACAGGATACAAATGGGGGGTTTATCTCGTGCGCAAATCCTCAGTGATTGGAAAAGTTGGAGAATATGCCCCTTCCATGGAAAAATACAAGATCCTTCCCCACCATTATGAGTTTACGAGTTTTCATGTATGCTCTTGAAACTCATAAGCCTGCCAAATTCATCTCATTTTGATCAGATTGTACAATGAATATTTGCAATTCACAAACCCCAAATCATTGATTAACATGACAACTACCTCAGTGGAAGCAAGAAACAAATGAGCGGGAAGGGAAGGGGCACATCAAAATATGCTGAACCATTTTGGCACTACTTTAATGGTCACTTCTTGGTTTCGGTGGGTTTGGCATATATATATCAATTAAATTTAGATATGTAGAAAAAGAAAAAAAAACTTAAATATATATATATAAAAAAATCAATTAAAATATTAGTCTTCAAATTATAGATTTAGGGATGGAATAATGAAAATTTGTGAGAAATTAATTTTTGATGGTGACTTTAAGTGACATTCATGAAACATTTTAGTAAAATATATTTTTGGTAGGTTAGCAATCTATTAAAGAAAATCATATCATGTATTTATGAGTATGTTTTAAGTGTACATGATGATGACAATGGATCACTCTCATTTATGATATGTTCTAATATAGGGTTCCAATGCCTAGTAGTCATGATTTGACAGATATTAACAACTGTGTTTGTAGGATATTTGGACTTACTTTTTTTACTGTGGTTTTGACGGTGCCCTTGGTCACTTGAGCTGCTTCTTCTTCTACTGCCATATCAACAACACCTGTTGGAGTTTTTTAGGTTAGGGTATCCTCTATCATATGTTATTTGCCTCGATCAACACTAATTACTGATATCATAGAACAAAGGTATGTGGATCCACAGATGTGAGAGATCCTCCCTATGGGAATAATCCTGTGAGCAACATTCACAATCCTTTCCGATAACATGTCGAAAAATGGTGTTATGGCCAATGCCTAGCAGATTTGGTGACTGAAGCCATTTTCAGGGCTCGACTATATGATAAAGAGCTAGATAATTTGGATATTAAAGCAATTTCCAGGGATCGACTAGATGATAAAGAGATGGATCAAAGGGGGAGTTTTGTTAACAAACAGATCCATGTTACCCACCAATTAAATTTCTTCAGCCACATCTTGAGTCAATGTGAGCATGAAATGGATATCCATTGAAGAATGACATGAGCTCATACCCGCCAAAATAACTTGCTATAGCAACAAATTGAGCCAATGTGACCACGAAATGGATATTGATTGACTTTAAAAATGACCTCATTGAAGAATAAAAAAATGACAATGCAAAATAGGTGCATATCCAATGGTGGTGGATTCTCTACCTTGCTTGGTGGATTTTCTAGTTTGAGAGATAACACAATATAGGCCAGACAATTTATTCCTTAAACTAGTGAATTTTGCATGTACACTTTGAATGAGGATATATGGAAGATTGAAGAAATCTTGTGTAAATGTATGGAATGCTACAACTAATGTCAAACCATATGGTGCAAATATTTTTCAATAAACTATATAAAACTCACTTTCAAATTAAATAAACAAAGAATGCACATTTAGGTTATAATTGTCCCACTTAATCCTATGGCCCAATCATTGTGAGACTAACATAAATTGAAGACATCAAATATATGATGTATATTTAACATGTTCACTATCTTTGTAGGATATTTTATGGTGACAGTAATGATGATGTGCCAAATGATGGTTGAACCCAAAATTAATGTGCTCATTGTCCAAAATCATAAAATTTTTGAGGTTAGTATCTACAAATTATTTATATATTAGCATATTGTATATTATATATTAATTATAAATATTATAATACTATAAATGAACTCCCAAGATGGGATGACAACACGACACAACAAGCAGATCAGTGGTGATGGGATGAGAATTTATACTAGGACAAGGTATGAGGTGGATGGAAATTTAATAGACCTCCTATTTGAATGTTTGAACCTGTTGGGATAGTGTGAACATTTACTATAATTTATGAAGAGTGAACCTAGCGCAATCATGGTAGCACCACCACCACCACCTTCAATTTATGGGCATTAGAGTCATTCCAGTTTCATCTGCAGAGAGAGGAGGGTAGACTTGGGGACTGAGCATAGAGATTGCATAGTTCGAAACAAGATTTATTGATGCATTGATGTTGTAGGCATGGTAAGGGAGTGCTAGGGTTCTTTTTTTTACTTTAAAAAAGAAAGGCCATTGCCTTTTTCTGCAAAGAGGTGCTTAGGGGAAATTTCAGACATTCTGAACATAGCCATAATGAGAAGACTAGCAAACAGGTAAAACAAACAAATTAACAAACGACTCAAGCTTGGTTAATTTCACTAATAAGATGTAAAATACTCTTGCATGTCAAAACTTCAACCGAATATCGAAAGGATCAAATGATGACGATTTTTGTAAAACGAGATACGGGGATAGATAGTGTGAAGAGCTAAATGCAATGGTATAAAAAACAAGACATGACAATGCATAAATCGAGAAATGATGAATCTCTGAAACTTGACTTGACCTCTAGTATATTAGATGTCTTGAAAGAAGAAAATGTACTTGTCAAGTGACATAGGGGGTCATTCATGAATCAATCTACATGAGCATTAGTACAATTTTCCTGAATTTTTACACTACAGATGGATTAAGGGACCCCTTGAATCTATTTGTAGTGTTAAAATTCACTAAACTGTACAAATTCATTGTCAAAATTGTAATTTTATATTTTCAAGATGCACATGAACGTCTAAAGCACATCACGTGCAATAATATTCCACAAAACCCTAACACTATCCCCACCTAAAAAAAACACTAAATATTCCTAGCCCCATAAATTCCATTTTGGATTCAAAATTGTTAACCTATACATGGTCGGAGATAGAAGGTAGACAATTTACAAAACTTACTAAATTGGGACACTTCATTGTCACGATTGTAATTTTCCAATATTGTAGGAGTGACACAATTAAAAAGGACTAATTCATATTCTTATAGCTAGTCATTTTTTATGTCGTGACTAAAATGGTCATTTATGTTACTCATTTTTAACTCTGTCAATTATTATCTAATCATATTTTTTTATTGGTGACTAAATTAGTCATTAATTTTAGTTTTTTATAGTTGGGTCAATCAAAATTGCTCATATTTAGTATTAACTCACTTGAAACACATGTGGTGACTACAATTTTTAGTCACCTAGTAGCTAATTCCTCATTTTGAACTAGTGTACGAATAGTTGTTAGATTGTGTTATATTTGGCACATTCATAATTGTAATTTCAATTCTTATATGTAAGGCATCCTTTTTAACATTCTATTGGAATTGACATGAACATAGGAGAAAATCTAAATCCTTATTTACATTCCCTATGTATTATTGTTACCATGAAATGGTATCATATTAGTTTCACCAATTGTGTATCTTTATAACTATTGCTTGCTTGAAACATAACAATGGATATTTTTCCCTCTCATGTAAAGATTAAAAAAAACTAGGTGTAACCCAAGAACAATTAACTAAATGTTGTTAATTCCCTTGATTGCAAGAATAAATGTAGAGGAAGTGGAATCAAATCTTTGGATTCTTTGAATGACCCAAATCCAAGCTATGCACATGATCATATGCTGTTATTGGAAAGCGACGAATTTTTCTATGTTCATTTCGGTTTATACATCAATTGTATTTGTTTTAATAGGAAAGTATGGAAGTCCATCCATGAAAGGGTTCCAATTTTTCATTTTTATGGATTTTAATTTATTAGGCTTATAGAAAAAATGAGGTCTCTCTGGATATACTTGTACTTACACAATATTAAATTACTAGATTGGTAGGCTATGGTGTGAAACATGTACAATTCTCATATTTTCTAAGCATTTCAATGACTATTGGACTATCAGTATTTTACTTTCTTTATTACAATGATATCTTGACTGGGTAACCTTTTACGCATTTTGTCTACCCATTACTATTTCATTGGGTCTTCCACTATCCAACACTACAAACTAATCATTCTCCCCTCCAATCCTGGTGGGAACAATATGAACATTATACTATTATTTTATTTAGCATCATGTTTTCTTAGACTAAGAATCGTTTGGGATCTTGTTTGTTACAACTTGATAATATGGTATAAAGGGGGTATTGAAAATGGGTTGATAAAAATGGATAGCTACAATACTTTATGAAACTAGGGGTTTCCTTGAATGGAAAGGTATATTGGGAGGGGGGTTCAACAATAAAATTTTAGGAGGCAATTTCCAATATTTAGGGAAATTAGGGATATTATTTAATATCCTACGAATGGTTGTGCTATGTAAAAATTTCATTGAGTGAACCCCTCGTGTGCATATTCAAGTGAGATATTCCTCCTACTCGTGTCACCTATAATCTTCTTCACACATGTTCTTGAGTATGTGGAATTACTTTGAGAGTATTTAGAGTTTTCAAATCTTAGGGATGAATTAACATGCTTCTTCCCTTTTTCAACAACAAGTAGTTTGAGTGATAAGCATTTATCTTCAACCGATATCTGATGTTGAGTAGAAGAGTGTGCAGAGGTAGGATATGTGATATTGCTAGAAATAATAGTTCTTGTTGACAATTAGGTCAATTGATGACCACAAGGAAAGATCATCCTAGACTCCCCCCACTCATCATTTACAGGATTAGGATGAGTAGGTGGAATATCTATAATACTGGGATGTAGTTGTAGGGAGGAATGCATAGGGGTAAAATATTGACGAGTACTTTTTCCACTGAAATATTTCGAGTTTGCATCAAAATGAATTGAAAAAGTTATCCTTTTCTTTATTTATTTCCAAACTACATTGGGTCTCCTTCCTTGTCCTCATTATTCCCTCAAGAACCTTTTTTAAGGAAACTCATCTAATAGCATACAATAATTACCACCATTTTCAATTTATAAAACCATTTCAGATAAGTAAACCTACTCAGCATTACCTGTCAAAATGAAAAGGTTACCATTTCATCTATTACACATTCATACAATAAATTGATACATCATGGTTTGGTGAATGAAAAGCTTAAAATATAGAAGTGGACACAATAATATTATTAGCTTGTACATTAATGCATAAGAGAACAACATTAAAAAAACATAGGAATTTAAATCATGAATTTGTAATTATTTTGACCAAATAATATGATTATCATGGTTGATGGATTCCATGTGATGGAATTTGGAACTTACATTTAGGTAAACACTCAAGTGCTTATTAATTAAACCACAAATATACTATGATAAACCATATTTATTATAATTTCTTTTAATCCAAGTATAAACTAGAGTCCATAAATACTTTAGAATTATATATACAATAGACAGCTTGACAAACACATCCCTGGTTATCCCTTGAAATGGTTCTTGACTACCAGAGAACCTGTGCCAAGGCACCTAAATTGGCGGATAAGGTAGATTGGGTTTGGTTATCCCTTGAAATGATTCTTGACTACCAGAGAACCTATGCCAAGGCACCTAAATTAGTGGATAAGGTACATTGGGTTTGGAATATCTAGATCAAAGACATATCTCAGACTTATCAACTATATCTCATGGGTTAAAGGAAACTCAAGGTTTAGACACTTTAAATCAATAACGTGAAAGAGGAAACAAAAATACAATACAAATGTATAAGTCTATCCCAACTCATACTTCCATTAATTAGAACATTGATCAATTAAAAAAACTTTCTAACAATGAATGAAAGGTGCTTGAATGAAATTTAAGCAAACATAGTAAAATATTCACTGCATGGGTATTTATAATTCACAGATAATTAATGTAAGTTAAATCCATCATCATATCACTCAAATAAGAAGATAGATAGATGTGAAACACAAAGATACAATATACGATATTAAAGTCACAGGTAGGATTTCTTCAATAATGAAATATATTCATCAAGTCCTCCTTACAATATTTCAATATAAAACATATATCAATGACAAACATTGCACCCATTGCCCACACCTTTCCTTTTACATTCAAAAACAATCAACTTTATATGAAATCCACGTTTGTGGGTTGTTGCAATTTTTTTGGCATTAATAAACTAAAAATAAAATAGATATCCGATGTGATGGAATAAATTTGGAACTATTGGAACTAAATCTTGATTACTGAACCTCTGCTTGATATGTTTACCTAGAAATCTGGAAATGATTTGGAAATTGCTGATCTCTCTCCTTATAATATGGACCTGATTAATTTCCTTCTACTGAAAATAGGTATTGATGAATATTTCGAATGGTCCACATCAGTTTATTTCCAAGTACTCTATCACCTATTATCAATGCTCTATTTTATGTTTATCGAATATATTTCATTGCCTCAAAATTTAAATCTAAAATAGCTATTTGTTGCTTGAAATACAGAAACAATATTTTGATAGTAGATATTCCTCCATCGAATATAGAATTGATGCTTATCTATTCTGTCTAGTGGGCTCGTAAAAATGAATATATATATGGGACAATGTTGAGTACCACATATTTTGTTTTATGATACACTGGTCCCTTTCTTGTCTTTATAGTATGTAAGTCTAACTTCCCAATGCAATGATTTTATCAAGGATTCCAATTCATTTATTGATACAATATTTCTCATAAAATAATAGAAACCTATGATCTTATTCTTTTCCTATTTGTAATATCCCGAATTTTGACCTAACACTTACGGGCATAAGCCCCATTGCTGATGATGTTACCTTGATGTTTTAATTGGTATATTGCATAATTTTTATATATGATTTCATGTGTTGGGCGTGGACCCTGAAGAACAAATTGATGAGATGTTTTGTGTTCAGCAAGGAGCTTTGGAGCACATGGGTATTTAATGTTTGTGTTGAGAGGGAAGATCTGGAGCACATGAGTGTTTATATTTTTGTTGACTGAGAAGCTCTGGAAACAAATTAGTTATGAAAACATTTGTGTTGAGCATGAATCTCTGAAGCACATGAAAAGATAAAATTAGAAGTGTTGGGCATAAGCCCTGGAGCCTTCCAAGTTGATGTTGAGCATAAGCTCTGGAACATCATATCCTTATACATTGTATCCCTAGGTTTAGCCTACAAGTACATCCTAGAATTAGAGTTGAGCGAGGAGCTCTGGAATGGCACTAAGTTTGTAAATCCCTGTTTTTAGCATTGAGTATGGGTGCTGGATAAATGCTAGCAATTACTGAAAAGAATTAATATGTTGAGTGAAAACAACTCTGATAAAACATTGATCTCATCTTACTTATTTTTAAGTGATTAAATGTAATTTCAAATTTCTGTATCCCATCAAGTACTAAAGAACTGCCATGTTATACGAGGAAATACAACATGCAAGGAGGTTTAGAGTTTGCTAACCTAGTTGACCTAACCCCTACTTGAAGGCCTTATCAAAGAAAGTGACTAAGATAAAAGAAAAGTGTCATATGTTTAGGGATCATGGCGATATGATACCTAAGGATAAAATGTTAAACAAATGATATATATATATATATATATATATATATATATATATATATATAATACAATTTATACATGATATGTATAAAGAGTAAGCATAGTGATAATACTAGTAGCTATAAGTAATAAAGAGATGATCTACATGTTATTATTATTATTATTCATGATAATTAAATATTAATATACCTACAAGAGACAAAGTAGAAACTAGTAAAAAGTTCCTAAATAAATATTAAAAATTACCTAAGGTAAATGAAAAGGATTATTTCAAGAAATCAATTCATTTTTTATTTAACTGCCCATTTTCCTGAAAAAGTCTATCTATAAAGACCCGAGACAAAGACACGGTTGGGAACCTATCCATCTATCAATATATCTATCTTTGGAGGATTCCATATTTCTGTATGATTTCCTTCAAGAGAGTTCTTGGAGAACATTTTTCCTAAGAAGAAAAATGAAACTAACACAGAACCACATATCGCAGATAGGAAATCCTTACCCTAGGAACTCTAAGCTACTTGCATGTTGGAACTAGCTCGGGGGGATCTGGATTGAAACAATGAACGGTTTTGGGTCATGGTTGGGTGGAACGTGGTAAGTCCCAAGTTATTTGGTTATATCCACAGAGGTCAAATCTGTCTATGAATTTCTTAATGCTGGGTATTTGAGTGTGCAGGATTTTCATCCATTAAAACAACTTCATCTTGTAGGTATGAGGTTCATGATTTTTCCCTTAAAAGATACACAGGTTTTCTTATTAAATGAGGAGGTTGAATTATGAATTTATATTAGTATTTTTCTGCCATAAACTAGGTTATATTTTCTGCATTACTTCTTTCTTAACTTACAAGTTGAATTCATTATTTCCCTAGAAAATGCATTTCTTTTAACAGAGGTAGATTATTAAATCTATTAAAAAAGGATATCCGAGTTAGGAGAAATATTTCTTATTCATAATTGTAATGATGGACTAGCACCTTTAGTTTTATCTGTAGGATGGTTAAGTTTTTGTTATTTTTCTGCACTTTATTTCATCAGTTATAGGTCAAGATCATTCTTCTCTGACAGAGATAATTATGTAAACAGAGTCTATATTTTTAAAGTAAATTTACATTTGATGTTTATTATTCAAGTTTGAAACATAGAAATATTATTAGAGATTTTGTACCTACATCTTTTTAACCCTAACTAAGGAAACTTTATCAACCTAGAACTATTTAAAACAAAACATATATCTTATCTCTCCTGGCATGTTTCATATTCCCATCAGGCTTGTATTATTTACAATAAACCAATATACTATCCATAGCCTTGGAATAAATTTATTGCATCAGATTATAACTTAAATATAAGTGTTGAAACTTTAAATAAAATATCATAAACAAGCTTCAAACAAACCATTTCCAGTTTTATAACTTTAAACATCGAATGCCAAGCTATGAGACCTCTAAGGTCTATAGGCACAATTTTATCATAAATCATAACCACAATATATACCATTAACATAAGGAATCAAACATAACCTAATACAAAACGCATCATCAAAATCATATCCATTAAGAGGTTACAAGATCGAATCCTGTCGGCATTCATGCCAAAAACAAATATCCACACACACATCACTTTAAACCCATGCATACCAGGATCGAATCATGTGGGCTCATGGATTAAAAACAAAGGTTACATGAAATCCAAAATAGACATCAAATCCTGTAGGGTATGTTTTTCAACTCTTATCAACCTTGTAATAACTTATAAATTTTCCACATAATCTATGCTAATGACATTAAAATGCAAGAAGGATTAACCATAGACAGAATCGTTTCCCTGTCAACATTCCACAACGATATAAATAAAATATACATGCTATGTTTCTTCATCAGGGCTCATGGCCTAGAAGTAATAGTTATCCATTAACATAATACATGTAAAATAACCACTGTCTATGCCATCACAGCTACAAAACCCATTTCGAAATGATAAACCAAATCTCACGACCATCCTTAAATTAATTCACAGATAAGTACATAACATTATAAATAACCATTAATAAACATTGCCCATAAGTACACAGTCTTGAATTGGCAAGAGTGCCATTGCCAACAATGGCGCGACTGTAAGCTAAACCAAGTCTTTTAAATACCCAAAACAAGAATGCAAGTACAAATAGGGAAATACATAGAGTCATAACCCTGACAAGCTAGTGATGGTATCCAAGACTAAACTCCATTTGTGAATTCCCACATTTATACCCTCTATAAATTACAAATAAAACAACGCAGTCGCTATTTAAGGCACCATTGCAAGCAATGGTACTACCACCATTTCAGAATCAAAACCAAAGGTAGAGTTTTTCATTAACCAACAAAATCATACGCTTAAGCTACCAACCCATATTAAATTGCAAAGCTGAGTCCTTACAGCCATGGCCAATACCCAAAACATCTTAAACCCCGTACTATCATATGCATCTATGGATTCCTTTATTTATAAAGAGAACGTTACACAGTTGAAACCTTTAACAAAAACATTTATTCATTCATCATTACAAACACCATGCTCAAAGATCTGTTAAACATCTACTCGGAGAGGTAATAAGTTCAAATCTTGTTTGTACTGTAGAAATTCAGGCCAGCAGTAGATTAATTTTACCCACAACAATTATCAATTGATCATGCAAAATTGCTAACAATGGAGACTGAATATGGAGCTGTAACACAAAATTATATTAACTGAGTGTACAATAGCCAACCCCGTAATAACATAGGTTTCTGAATATATAGAATACATCATGAGATCGAATGCATAAGGAGGCATCCAAAACTAGCATAAAGCAGGCTTACCCAAAATAGGCAAATCCCCCATAGGTGTAAAAAGCTGATCCCAAATCTGTCATGAGGCTCATGAATTGGCAAGGGTGCATGGGCAAGCTAATGAGTGGTGGAATGGAAGATCATACATGGTTTTTCATGGAGGAAAGAGTGGAGGATGAAAGGGGCAAAAAACAAGTTCACCTCACCTAGTCTTGCTTTCCTATGTGCCTTAAAACACTGAAAAAGCAGGAAATAAAGCAGAAAAAGTAGAAGGGCGCCTAGGAGGCTAGGAATAAAGAAGATTTGATTCCTAAGGCTTTCTCAAGAGCTACATGATTCAAATATGGCAAGTTTGACCTCTATGGATAGGCAATTAGCAACTTGAACATGGTGGGACTCATGAACTAGGCAAATAAGACAAAAATAAATGAATTAATGTCTAAGTGGGTAATACTATGGATTTGATTATTCTAACACCCCCCCTTAAGTCTGAATTTATGAGTAATAAATAAAAAATATAGGGCCTAGCAACAAGGCTTAGTCACCCTTTACATACTGCAAGTCCATATGAACCAAGGAAAGAGGCAAAACCAA
>LPNX010733041.1:0-89385 GCA_001517045.1 Pseudotsuga menziesii | reverse complement strand
ATAATCCTTCGGGATTAGTGTAAATAAATAATAAATAGGAATATGATTAGATAGGAAGCCAAACAGGCTGAGCGGAAGGTGAAACCCAACCGCCATGTACTCTGTATAAATATAGGCATTTGCATTGGAAATGGATATGGAATCAGGAGTTATTACCAACAAAAACTTAAGCAGAGATTAATGGAAAACCGCCATGCTAAAAAGAAAATTGACTATAATTTCCACATCCTAGTATCAGCGATAGACAAATTCAAAACATATACCAGCATCATTATACATCATATATTCTTCGTCTTAAAACTTAGGTTAATTTATTAGTCTATACGGAACTTTTGTTACCAATTTTGAACACAAAAATTAAATCAAATTAATTATCAACGACCTCATAGATACAAATGCAACGCATGTTGTAATATATATATGAGTAAGTCTCTAATAAATATATCTTCGATCAAGATTAAGTTTATAGTAATACTTATGATTTACAACTTCTCATGGCCTTCCATGCTTAGAAGAATCAGAGGGAGGGTTCCCATTTGGATTGTCTTTTGCTTGGAAAGGGATGGACAACCATTTAATGAACATAGAGGAATTTTTTTTTAACGCATTCATTGAGAATCCCGAAAATAAGAAAGTCTAAAAGATGGGTTGTCCACAGACTGGAAAACGTGTTTTATTACCACATGCATAAGTAAAACACCAGGCAATGGGTCAAGAAAAAAAAACCCATTTTTCAAAGTGTGATATGTCAAATGCAGATAAAAGCATACCAGGACATTTCTGTAAATGCACACTGAGTTAGAAATCCACTCAAAGGAAGGATCTATCATCCAACACCGATAAAATCATGCCAGGACAGATTGTCATTAAAAATCAAATGCAGACTGGGCTAGGATTTCAACACTGTCCATCTACCGTAGTTCACACAAAGGATTAAAATAAATTATCCCTCAATAATGCATGCAATTGTCAAGCATAGAGCATGGAAACATAGCATAGGTTCAGGTCTATAACCAAATCAAAACATAATCAAAACACATACCAGATCATACGCACTCCAACGATCAATGCAATCAAATGGTGAAACACATACCACGGAAGATCTATAGAATGTAGAGGTTCCTAGATCTGGACAAATCTGTAAAATGTAGAGGTTCTTGGATTGAGGTTAAACTCTAAATATTTCTTTTGAACAAGGTTCAGGAATAGCGTTCCCACCCAAATCCCTGAAATGGATTTTGTTTTTTCCTTGAGATCACAGCTCCCTCCTTTCAAGAAAATAGCTGGCTCCCAAAGAAAAAAAGGGTTTCCCCCTCATATATTCATAAAACACTAAATAAAACTCCTAGATACTCTGATGCTGGAGATAAATATTATAGAAAACAACATTCTGTGCAGGTAGATACTCACCCGATTATAAGGGCGATTATTTATAAATTTGTACACATTTACATGAGTAGAAATTTTCAATTACCAATTTCTTTCATCTATCAAGCTTCAATCTTTGCATTACTTATGGACTGAAGTAGATCCAATTCTTTGATTAACATCCTTTTGAAGTGAGCAAGTACAATTTCACAGTCTAATTGTCCATGTATCCCTTCTTCATCGCCTCCCACCCTTTACGGTGAACACAGACTTTGGATCCCTCAGATACAGATGATCCTTGGGATATATTCATCATACCACAAGCTTTCATGCCACAGAATTTGGTATTCAAAGTATTCGACAATATCCATCTTCATGGTCAGCTCTCTAAAGAAATTTTGAGCGACCCACTCTATTCGGAGGAACCACTTGTACAAAGATGCCCCTGACCGAAGAAACAGAAAAAAAAGAAGACATATGTACTATAGGAATGCATTGAATGTTGTAACTTGTGATTCTTGTGATAGATTGTTTGTTATAAAATAGTAAAGTATATTGATCAATACCCTAGAAATCCATAGTATTGTTGCAGTAGCTCTAATATATACAAGCTCTAGGTATTTTGTTTTTTGTTTTTGTTTTTTAAGAAGTACTTGTTGAATTTCAACATATATGTGGGAGAATGCATCCTAAAATGCACCAAAACTTTTGATGGTATTTGAGAGTGCATTCAGAGGCAAATCTTTCAGAGATTTGGATCTATTTGTCATTATTGAACATGTTCTCACCGATCAAAACATTGATGGTAATTCATATGCAGAGATTGGATCTAATCACAATGGAACTTCCAAATCTGTAAATCAAGTTAACATTGCAGGTAAAAGAAAAGGTGAAATCGCAAACAGAGAAAGGATCTAGAAGTAGACAATTGGATTCCATCCCCAAAATGCAACTCAAAATGAAGGCAAACAAGTCAAATACAGAGATTTGGGATCTTCTTTTATTATTATTATTATCGAACATATTCTCTACGAATTACATACCACCGAAGCAATGAAAACATATGCACAGAATGGAATTTGATTGTAATTATCAATTTTTGTAAAACAGTAATGATACACACAAAATCATAAACAAATATCATAGATTCAGAACACATGTGAAGAGATTTAAGGCCGAGTGTTCGAACTTGGGCTGTGATACCATATTGTAACAACCCCTTACATCAGAAATTTTCTAGTTATTAAAAAAAACAACACAAACAAGGGTTTATTTTCATTGTCCAGATATTTTATTGATCATGCAAAAGAAATTTTGGAAAGAGTAAGGACTAATGTCAGGTATAAACCATGCAATGGCGTGAAACCGTAAGCAGACGAAGGAGTCAAAACCCCCATAACATGCAGTACAAAGCATACCTTGGTTTAAATTTGCCAATAGAGACGGATCTGGGCCTTTATATTAAAAGACAAATATATATATAACAGATGTTCATTCACATAAACTCTATGTAATAATTTAAACTAATATTTCTATGATTTGTTCCAAAAAGTTTCCTTAGATTTAAAGAAAATGTGTAGCTACTAGATACTTGAATTTCAACTAAATACACATAGATCATAATTTCATAAAGTACAATTTAAAGATCTAGCAATAGCCCATTTAGGGTTCATTTCATTGGTAGGAAAACAACCATAAGTCAAGCTGAAGTATATGAGAATATAAATCAGATCTACTTACTTGAATCTAGGGAAAAACACACTTGGAGAATCAACTCCTCCCAACCATAGGAGGTAACAACTCACCCGTTTGCTCCATCCAGCCCCGAGCTGGATCATCAACCATGCACTAGAATAGCAAGTAACTTCGTTGCGGCACTCAATCCTCAAGTCCGCAATAAGTTTTCATGATGGACTTATCCACTTCTTATGCCATCCCAATCAAATCTCTAATCAGATCCCTAAATCCCTATGATTTAGGATCTTGTCTGGTTGTTGAGTTTTGGATTGGGTTTGATTGGTATCAATCACTCTAGCTTGCTTACACATGTTCTTTGGTGCCATGGTTGGTGTCCCCTCCTGTAGTTGAGTTCTCCAAGTGTCATTTTATTTATATAATCATTAAATAAATAAATAAGATGTTTTGTTGTGCAAATGTCATTTGAGTTTTTTTTTCTTCTTAAGTTTCATAACTCATTACATAATAAAAATTAGTTTTCAAAATAGGAAAATAAAAGTAATGTCATGGGGGTATTACAGATTGATAGAACTCAAAGGTGTTCCTAAAGCTCATATTTTGTAAGCTTTTTAAGACTAATAAGATCGGCCTTCCCATTGGAAGTGGCCCACAGATGTAGCCCAGGAGGGGTGAACTCTATTATCAGTTGTTGTCGACGCACCCCCATATCATTGTAATATTGTAACTATACCATAGTAACACATATCCATATTGCAATGTATTAAACCATACAATATCATGCACATATGCCACCACTAACCATATCATAACCATATAACAAACCATACAACAAACCTTAATATAAATAAATGTGCTACATTTCAACTATATTATAATGTTTTAACAGAATATGCATGCCATTATCCAAATTTACGTGAAGGGAGGAGAGGCCCAGAGGTTTGACACCGAGACCTATCCCTAGAAATCTCAGCGCTTTACCATTGGGTCACCGCCCCACCACTGAGTGGTAAGCAATGCAAAAACCTTTTAAGGTGGTTGTGCTTAAAAAATTTATAAATAAACCATGATTTCCAACCACGGTGGTAGAGGGTTTGGAGTTCACAGTGCGCAAGTTGAACAAAGATCGATATAGGGTACATGCATAGATACTGATGCACTTAGGCCATTAATTGGAACAAATCCCAAGGAAGAATCCATATAGGTTGTACTATTTTGTCTTATTTGCAGGCATATTCTCTCATTTTGTGTGCCAGAGGAGGCCTCAGGAACATATAGTCAACTTTATACTCATTTTTCTCAAAATTTCATGAGGAACGCAGTGGTGTAGTCTGTTTTTTTGTATGACTGATAGAAATCAGATTTGTTCCTGAAACTCATATTTTTAAAATTTTTGAAGACTAATAAGATCGGCCTTCCCATTGGAAGTGGCCTAGAGACCTATCCCAGTTGGGGTGAACTCTGTTATTAGTTATTGTATTCATTTTATGGTTTGCATATATATTTTATTTGATTATGTGAATGGTTTAAGCATTAAAATTTTCATCTTTTAAGTCGGTTTATGAGTAATTAACATATAAATTTAACATGCAAACTAATGGTTAAAAAAGATCCTGAATATTTTCAGATCAAGTTTGGTATCATAGCGACTTAATAACCCTTTCATTGTGAGTTTATGTTAGCAAGATCCAAGCTAAAGTGAGGTGAAGGTGTACTTGAATATTTTAATCTAGAGATTGGACGTGCACATCGAAAAGGGAAAATGGCAGATGAAGACTGCCAAGGAGAAAATTAGAATGCCTTCTGTAAGGATTTCTATCAGATGGCATATAGACTAGATAAAAGTTGTTTACATATTTAAATCAAGAGAGGTTGGAAAAGAAGAAAATGACATTNGATGATGATGTCATCATCACGTTTTTTCAGGTATTTCTTGTTTTTGGGGTAGCGGGGTTCGTCAAAAGTATGCAGTGTGGGTACTCGTTGGATGAGGAATCAAATTTCGCATCCAACGAGCTCTCCCAATCGAAATTTGAGTAAAAACACAATGAGATATGTCGAAAATACGAGCAAAAAAAGTAGTTTTTTTTAATGACAAATATGTGAATTCAACCATTATGGTTGACTTATTTTATTGAAATTCTATTGGTTCTTGAATTCCAACTCACAAAAACTTATTTTGGCACGTTTTCTTATAAGGCCCATTTTAGACCCCAAATTTCCTCTAATGAGAAGGGGCAAGCAAAGGATAATGCTTGGGGAAAAGGAAAAGACCCTTCTAAACCTTCTTCCCCATCTTCTTTTTCTTCTTCTTCTAAAAGATCTAGTGTTGCTTCTTCAAATCTAAAGAAACAACCTGAGAAGGATAAGTCTGACTTATCTTATTTAAAACTTGATACTAAGTTTGAATTTCCCACATATAATGGTGAAATTAAGGCAGAAAAATAGATGATTGGATCAAGAAGATTGAGGTGTATTGCATGATTCAGAATCTTACAGATGATAAGGCAAAGATCTAGTTGGCTAGTTTCCATCTTGGAGGAACCACACTCACCTGGTGGGAAAGTAAAACATAGGAAGACCTCCTTACTGGAGATGAATGACTCATAGAAAGAAAATGTTGTCTAGTTTTGCTTTTGTATGCATCTTGTTCAAGATTTGCATCCAAAAAGACTTCAAAATTTTACTACCATCACTCGTCCTTGATTGTAATTTTATTTGATTTTGTAAATATTTTAGTTGTTTTAAATTTTGGCATATATGTTATTCGATGTTAATTTAATGGGGATGGTGATGATTTTAAATTGATCATATTTCAATGATTTGTAGATGATTTTACATCCATACAGTAACTACAACATTTGGGAATTCATTTATTTAGTTGTAAACATTATGGGTGGAACTTCAATGCAAGTAATATATAAAAAAAATCTATTGAATATTAATGTTAAAACTAGCAAAGTAATTATAAAATTTGGGAATTTAATTATAAATTTCAAGGATTTAATTATTTAGTTGGAAAAGTTATGAGCTCCTTTTCTTTTTCTAACTGAACTATAGAAAAAATCTATTAAATATTAATGTTAAAACTAGAACAACCACATTCCACATAATTAAAGGTGGTTAACTAATATATGTTAAACAAGCTTATGTTAATCACTTTTAATTATGTGGTTGTGTTAGTTCACAAACTAATATATGTTGAACAAGCTTATGTTAATCACTTCTAATTATGTTGTTGTGTTAGTTCAAAATTTGATAGGTGTGTGGAGAATTAGTAGAGTTTTGGATTGGCATGGGATAAATGACACTCATAGTGCCCCATTGAGAAAATTTCCCTAAATCTAGCATGAACTATGATGCAAGTCATAGTTCCACTTGATTTTTGGGAAATGCACCCTTAGGGGTTTTGGGTTGTTTTACACCCATCCGATTATTGAAAAATATACAAAATGTGTGAAAGTTGTAACTATGCCTCTCTAAAATTCACCCTAGCCCAAAATGGGGCAATTTGACTACTCCATATTATATGGCTTCTGAATTTAAATAACAATATTGTAAATATTAAAGTATGTATGATCTTTGACTACCATTCACTAGTTTAACCATGGTTAACCATGTTAGACTAAGATTTCCCATGGTTATTTATGTTTCAATATGGTTGTCCATGTTTGATTATGTTTGACCTTGATTGACTTTGGTTGACCATGGTAGACTATGTTTGACTATAGTTGATCCAAAATAATTCTTGGCTCATGTAATAAACATCAAATATTTATTTCAAATCTACATTACTTGTTTGGTTTGATTAGTAAAATGAAATATGAAATAAGGAGGTAAACATTGCTATTGGAGAGAGAAGATATGGAGTTTCAATATCCACACATTATTTTTGGAGTAAAAGATAAATAACTAATATTTAAAAAAAATGAATGTTGGAAGTCGTTTAAGAGAAAGTGACCACACACTAAGGAAGGAAGTTGTAGAGCCAAAGTTGGGAATACAAACCACTGCAAAAACTATTGAACTATTAGGTGAGATGAATAGTTTCAAAGATATTATAAATTGAATGTGTACACTTGAATATAGGTTCAACTCTAGCATGCTACAACATAATATGAGAATAATAGTTGATTTAGGGTATGGAATTTGAGACATAAGTTGATCTTTTCATTATGGGTTTATATGAATCTTGGAGAGACATAGACCTTCAGATTGGAAGCCAAACACTATCATTACTAGACTATTCAATAAATAGTTATAGTCTGTCCCTTTTCTATTGTGTATTTTTTACATTTAATTATATCCATAATTAGTTTTTTAGCATTCACAATTGCATGAATGTTTAAGTGTTTGTGATCTAGGAGGATCATCTCATAGTCGATCAAAATTAAATTCTTCAAAAAATAAATTAAAGATTACAAGTTGAAATAGCTCGTCAAGAGATTTCTGGCAATTCTTGTTTCGCGAAAAAAGACCTCGAGATGCAAAAGTTATGAAGGTTTGAAGTTTCCACTATTATGGTTAAAATGGTAAAAAATGTATGGTTTATAAAAAATATGGGGGAGTCTATGGGATTTGAGCCGAAGAAATCCAAGTCTACCTATGTTTTTACCAAGTCCACCTAGCCAGCACACCACACATTGGTTCTTAGTATGCAAATGGCAGAAATTTTATTTAAGTTTAAATAAAGTTTAAGTTTGAAAAGGGGGGGTGGGCCGGGGGGGAGGGCTTAACCGTCGACCCCATAGCCAACACCGAGGCACCCCCATATCTTTGTAATATTGTAACTATGTCACAAAAACACATATACATATGCCAACATGTTAAATCATATAATATCATGAAAATATGCCACTACGAACCATATCATAACCATATAACAAAAAACAACAAACCTTAATATAAACGTGCCACATTTCAACCATATTATAATGTGTTAACACAATGTGTATGCCACCATCCAAATTTGCATGAAGGGAGGAGAGGTCCATGGGTTTGACCCCATAAGCTCTCCTCAAGTAACTCATCACTTTATGATTGGGGCACCTCCCCAATGCTGAGTGGTAAGAAACGCGAAATCCTTTTAAGGTTTTTGCGCTTAAAAATTTATAAATAAACCACGATTTCATGCCAGGGTCATAGAGGGTTTGGAGTTCACAATGCACAAGTTGCACAGAGACTAAGATAAGGTATAGGCATAGATCCCGAGGTGCTCAAGCCATTAATGAGAACAAATCCCAAGGAAGAATCTATACATTTTGTACTATTTTGTCTTATTTGCAGGCATATTGTCTCATTTTGTAGGCCAGAGGAGGCCTCAAGCACATATAGTCAACTTTGTACTTATTTTTCTCAAAATTTTGAGAGGAACTCAGTGGTGCAGTCTGTTTTAGCATATGACAGATAGAACTCAGAGGTGTTCTTGAAGCTCATATTTTATAAGCTTTTGAAGACTAATAAGATCAACCTTCCCATTGAAAGTGGACTGGAGATGTAGCCCAGGAGGGGTGAAATCTGTTATCAGCTATTGTCTTTATTTTATGGTTTGCATATCTCTTTTCTTTGCTTATGTGATTTATTTAAGCACTAAAATTTTCATCTTTTAAGCTAGTTTATGAATAATTAACATATAAATTCGCATGCAAATGATTGGTTAAAAAAGATACTGAATATTTCCAGATCAAGTTTGGTATGAGAGACACTTAATAACCATTTCATTGCAAGTTTATGTTAACAAGATACAGGATAAAGCAAGGTGAAGGTGTACTTGAATCTTTAAATCTAGAGATTGGATGTACACATCGAAGAGGGAAAATGACAGATGAAGACTACTGAGGAGAATATGAGAAGGAATTTCATAATACTTTCTATCAGATGGAAGACACATTAAAAAAGCTATTTACAGATAATCAAGAGAGGTTGGAAAAGAAGAAAACAAAGAAGGAGCAAGAATGAGATAATGCTCAGGAAAAAGGAAAAGACACTTATGAACCTTCTTCTCCATCTTATTCTTTTTATTTTGAAAGATCTAGTGTTGCTTCTTCAAATCCAAAGAAATGACTTGATGCAGCTAAGTCTGATTTACATTATTTAAAAATTGATATTAAGTTTGAATTTCCCACATCTAATGATGAGCTTAACGCATACCAACTAGATGATTGGATCAGGAAGATTGAGGTGTATTTCGGGATTCAAAATCTTGGAGACGATTAGGAAAAGATCAAGTTGGATACTTTCTATCTTGGAGGAACCACACTCATCTAGTGGGAAAGTAAGACGTAGAAAGACCTCCTTAAAAGAGGTAAAATTATTTCTTCCTAGTATGAATTTATTGTTGCATTAAAAAATCAATTTTATCCATTAGGATACATAAAAAAAGCCATGATGGATTGAAAAAATTTAAGGCAAGATAAAGGTCAAAATGTACAAGAGTAGACTCGAGAATTTAGAAAAATAGCTTTGATTTTGTGCATACCCCTTTATACTCAATAAAATATTCTCAATTTTATTGGAGGATTACATAGTTATTTGTGTCATACAATACTTATGTTTAGTCCTACTAACCTTGACAAGTTATGTGTGCAAGCTATGCACATTAAGCCCAAAGGGAAGAGTGTTCATGATGTTTCTTCAGCTGAATCCATCTAGGCAAAAGAAGGAAAGGAAAAAGGGAAAGGTAAGCATGCAACTACAATGAGGAAGGCGATGAGTGGCCTACATGCTTGCATTGTCAAAAGCAAGGGCACGAAGACGCAAAGTGTTGGGTACTACATCTAGAACTGAAACCAAAGTGGTTTAAGGATCAGAAAGGGAAGCAAAAGGTGACGATTATCATTAGGGACCTTAGATCATATTTCGAGGATGAAACACATATAACAATCATAGGTGTGAAAGGTAAAACTATTGTTGGTAATGATTCTAACATTGGTTCTTTATGTGCTTCTACTTCTCAATATCATGTCAGTTCTAAGGATAAAAAGATGAATGCATTGTTCCATATAAGGGTGATTACGAAACAAACTAAAATCGACACACTCATAGTTAGTGAATCCCAAGATAATCTCATTTTAGAAGAAGTAGTTAAGAAGTTGGGATTAAGAAAAAAACCACACAAGAAACCTTATCCATTAGGTTGGGTGCTCAAAGATAAAATATTACAAGTAACAAAACAATGTGATCTAAAGTTTGCTACATCTAAGTTTGTAGATGAGGTTGAATTTGATGTGGTCCCACTAGATATATGTGGAATTGTGTTGGGTAGTCCATACTTATATGATCGAAAGGAAATATTATATAGAGAACATAATTAGTATCACTTGTTGAAAGAAGGAATTGAGTACATAGTGCATTCACATATATTTAAAAACGACAAATCATTGGGAACTACACCACAATTAAAAAGGGTCGTTAATGCAAGTCGAAATTTGTCACTTATGTCTATGCAATGTCAGGAGAAAAAGAATCTAAAGCATGAAAAGGAAGTGCCATTTCACTACAATGCACCTATTTTGGTTGATAGTGTTTGTCATAACCCTAAATTTTCACAAAAATTAAAAAAAATTGATGTAACATAAATTGTCTAGAGTCGTAGTTTGATAACCACTAACAAATAGCAGATAATGAGATAGTTAACCTAAATAATAATTAACTTCAAACATATAAGAACTAATACACATTAATTTTTGATATGATAAGTGTATGATCCGCATTCATTTACTTCTAGTTTACTGATGAATTGATGTTGTCAAGTAGGTGAGAAGTTACGTTCTAACTAGGGCTTACTTAGCGCTCGCTAACTTAGCTGGATTTTCTGGATCTTACAAGCTTGACAGGTAAATTTTGAACTAGTAAGATTTTATTAAGGCATTAATCAAGATATATTTCTTTAGCATAAAGATACTGCTAGAGTAAAAGTTTGCTTAATAGAATTCAGGGGTACTACGAGGTAACGTATCTTTCCTTTACTTGTTTTGCAACTAAGATAGTATTTTAAATTCATGTCGTAAAGATCAATAACTTTTCCCTAGTGATTGTCTTTTATCATATTGACCGCTACATTAGATAAATCTTCTTTTCATCTATACCTAAGTTATTTACCAGTTCTTCATAGCGCTTATGATTTAGTATATCAACACTCTTACTGAAATAAGAGTTTCCTGATGTTGTTATTTCTAAAATTTAAAACACTGCTTCAGTATGGAGATAGACCTAATTCCTTTCAAGAAAAAGTTTACAAAAGAACCCTCAGCTCTACTTTTAATTGAGCTTCAGTAGAAGAAATTTAACAGCTTATTATTGTACTGTATTTATAAATGATCATTTGCACAAATGTCGTCAAGTTGTGGTTTCCATCTTCCAAATTTATTCATGACATAAGTAGTGTGACGAAATTACATTATCATATTATTTACAATAACAAGTGATACTATATCTAATCTTGAATAGTTTTACTATTCTTTACTACCAAGTCTAACTTAGCCTTGGTTTGATTCGTTTAGATTTTAGGTATCTTATGGAGACCAAATGATCATGTACTTTCAAGAAGTTTATATTAATCTTATTACTATAGACTACATTCAAAAGAAAGAGTTGTTTTAGGGTGTAACTACAATTTACTTTCATTTACACAATAATGATTTATAAACTAGCTTCTTATCCACTAGTGTTTGCATAAACTAGTTCTAACAACATAGACATGCATCATTTATGGTTATAAAAAGAAATGGTTATTAGTGGTACTATCAACTCATGTTCAACAACTTTTACTATACTATTGATCTCTTCATAACATGTTTTACTAAGAAGGATTATAAGATCTCTATAAACAAGGATATCGATGCAATATATGTTTTGGTTCATTACTAACGAAGATTCCAAGATTTATAATATAAGGTTTACCAATACCATATAAACCTTGTTCTTTATCATAGCTTGATTTTATGATTTATCAATGAAATGATACGTTTTGACATTGTAGATTACATTATCATTATAGTAATTGTTTAAATTAGTGACAATAATTTGTTGTCCCGACAATTGTAGTGACAACTATATCATTCGACCCATTTTGGACTGAATAATTTAGTGGGCACGTGGAACACTCACCACCATGCATTACATAACTTAAAATCTCACCATGAAACCCTACCTCTCATTCTTTGTTGATGGTTTTGGTCTTTGCACTATCGGATTTACTATGGCCATGAGGGCTCGCTTTTGCTCATCTCCAGCTCCATTGTCTGTGTGTAGAAAGGTGTTGCCACTCTATTGTGTGGTTTTCAAGACTCACAACTTGCACTCGGTTTTTCCTTCTGCATGCAATACTTTGTTGTGTGTGCAGTTGTTCTCTGTCAGTAGTTTTTAGTGTTGTTTCCTTTTGTGGCCATTGCTAAAGCTTACTCCTACTCCAGTCGTCGGTGTAGATGTATTGTGAGCCCTATCGCCTTTGTCACTGGTGAGCATGAGGGTTGTGCTGCTCATGGTGTGGGCTCAATTCCTCCTCGTCTCCCGAATCTTTCACCTTCATGTAAATAGTTTATTTTATAATTGTTATAAATTTCTAGTTACAGTTTTATTTATAGAATAGTCAGTTTCTAAATATAACCTCGGGTTGGCTTGCAGGTTGCAGTTCACTCTTACGCTTGGAAGAAACCTCTCCATGTTTGGATATATAGCAAGACCTATGGGTAAGCCCCGGTTACAATGTGGCAACTCCCTGCTTGTACAAATTAGGGAAAAAGGGTTTCACTTGGAGAAGAAATATGACCTCAGTTCCTTCGGTGTTAAAAATGCTTAGCTCAGTTGTTATTTAGTGTTTTTTTGTTGTTGTTAAAAACCCTTTCGTGTAGCAGGGTGATTTTGGCTTCGATGTTGTGAATTGTATTTCACTGTTGTCGACTTATTGACAGGTTTATAGCCTTATGGCTAAGTAATGATAAACTTTGTTTCTTAATATGTGGAGGTTCTTGTGTCTTCATGGTTTTAATGGTTCTCTGTTTTGAATACTTTAATAAAATATACATTGTTTTATAAAAGTTATTACAGTAATGAAGTTTTATAGGTTGATTGTTAGTTTTACCTTTCGAACCCTCGCCATGATGCTGGGTACACTGGCCTTGAGCTGGGTTAAGTAGATTTGTTATGTCTTAAGCCTTCCGGCATGATAGAGTAATACATTTGGTTTAAAAAGGATTTTAAATTTCGAGCTCTGTCTTGTTTATACATTAATTTTATAATCTATAAATTATGACTCTATGTAATTTGAGTCTTCCCTTCCTCGACTTTTAATAATGGTAATTATTCGTTTAATATTTTTCTTGTAAATAAATAATGATAATGTGAAGTTTGTAAGTTCAGTCGCAAGGTAAATTTTTATATGCTTATGCTTTTCAATTAGGATAGAATATTAGGGTTTACCATAAAGGGACCATGATGTAAATATATTCTTAAAATTTCTTAATTATGCATTGGTTTCTGTTACTTCTTTCTTGTTGTTATAATAGTATTGGAATTATTTATTTTGTTAAAATGTTTTCTTTTCTTTTAAATAAAAGGCTTATCAAAATGCTATATGTTCTTGATATAAGACTGTACCCAATCTAGTACATACTTATAGTATTATTAGTTTAATTTGCTTATTGTGTTTTAAACAATACTTTTGTAAAAAGAAAGAAAATAGAACTAGGGTTTAGACCCTCAGGTGAAACTTAGACAGATTTAGAACTTGTTTGGAAAATAATTATTCTTGGAATAGGTAAATTCTTAGCTTCATTCTATTTACTGTTTACACTTAAATTTTCATTTGTTTATTGCTTTGTTAATTAGTAAAGATTCAGAGTTATGTAATGTTTAAAAACATTAACTCTTAACTTTGATTATTTCTTCATTAATAGTATTTGTAACATAATCCTATTCTAGTATATGTAAAATAATATGTTTTAAGCTAAAATATATAAGTGTGGTTAAACCCTTGTTTTAGATACTTACTATAGGTCATATAATTTTTATTGTATCAGTATAAATCTTTACTATAACTCTATTGTAGTACTGCTATTTCTTTTCCAATATTTTTACATAGATAAGCTTGTTAAAACAATAAACATAAATACTAAAAACAATGTGCCATTTAATAATAACTTACATACTGAAATAAATTACTCTGCTATCTACAAAATGCAAAATCATGTCGATTATATCCAATCTCTTATCATTTTCTTTCATCTACTTAAGATATTCTAATTGTGCTGGAGTACGGCCTGGTTTTCCAGGTGTGAAAAAAAACAGTCTAGAAATTATTTCCATTCTAACACATTACTTTTCTAAATCAAACACATTTCTTCAATCATTTAAAGAGACTACAAGATTCTAACATTTTACAAACTCAATATTTAACATTCATATAACAGTGAGACTCATATTTATCTATCTAACACAGTAAAACAAAATAATGTAGAACATGTTTAGGACAGACGACAACCGCGTTAGGAGGCCGTTCCTCCCTACCAATCTCCTGGAGAGCGCTCAAACAATGCTTGGTCAGGACCCCCGAGCCTGTTCCTGGTATTCTTGGCTGAGAACTGGCTGAGAATGCAAACAATAGAATAGTCCAATATATCAGTAAAACACTCTGCTCTCAGCAGTAAGATCATTCGGCTTAAAAGCTGCGCTATATCAATCAGCAGTTATCCCCTCAAAACTTTCCACAATTCCCTTCCATTGAATTTTGATGAAGTACATTCATTCACCTGAATGATCACCTCTTTAGAATGGGCAACCTCAGCTTTATTTAATGGGAATTTTTATGAAGATTACCTAGGTCTTTTGGGTCAGTTTTCATTAATTGATCCACCTACTCTGATTCCACTTTCTTGGAGAATCATGACCCCAAATGTAGTGAGGTTGCCACCTACAACAGTTGGAAGTGGTTTGAAGATGCTGCCACATGTCAGTTTTCTCTCCACCCAGTCTCCTCCACCAATTTGACCAGTAAACACTCTTTTAACAACTCTCCTAAGTTGTTGTCTCCTCTTGCATTTATTTATAAATAAAATATTTAGAATTACATTAAATATTGTTGACTCTACTGAGTCATCAATTACAACTTAGCATAAAATTTAACATATTGTCCTCAAATAACATCAAATAATATAAAATTATTTTTGAAAAATTGGGGCATGTGACATACACACCCCTTTAAAGTATAACATCGTCCTCGATGTTATTTATTCTTCGTCCTTCGAATTCCCCTGGAACAAAATTGGCTATGCATCCCGCATATTGCTTTCGAATTCTTAGGTGGATTCCTTCTCAGGTGGATTCCTCTGGACTAAGGTGCTTCCATTGCACCTTCACCTGACCAATGGTGTGGTTATGAAGTGTGATTTCCCTCCACTCGAGGATACAGTCCGGTTCCACCAGAAAATCTCCTTTTGGTTCCACCTGTACATCATTCCAGTTAACAACATGAGTAGCATCATGAACATATTTATTTAATACAGAAATGTGAAAAACATTATGTACTCTTAAATTTGATGGTAATGCTAATTGATAAGCTACTTGTCCAATCCTAGACATTATTTCAAATGGACCATAGTAATGAGGTGCTAGTTTTGCACAACTACCCAATCTCAGAGAGCTCTTTTTGGGCCTCACCTTGATGAACACATGTTCACCTACCTGGAACTCCTTTGGAGTTATTTTAAGGTCTGCTTGACTTTTCTATCGATCCTGCACAATTTTCAGATTACTTTGTACCTGCTTAACAATTTCTTCCATTTCCTTTAATAGTTCAGGACCTAATACTAATATATCCACTGGATTACTCCAATAGATAGGAGTACTACATTTCCTTCCATACAAGATTTTGAAAGGACTAAATCTGGTTGACGCTTGATAATTATTATTATAAGCAAATTCTACCAGATGCAAAAAATCCTCCCATTTACCTGGCCGGTCTTTCACAAAAATTCTTAATAAATCTTCCAGTACTTGGTTTACTCTTTCGGTCTGTCCATCTGTTTGAGGATGGAACGAAGTATGAAAATTTAGCGTAGTGTTTAACCTTTTAAATAGAGATTTCCAAAAAATACCTGTAAATTTAGGATCTCTATTCAAGATTATAACTTTCGGTATTCCATGCAGTCGAAAAATTGGCTTTAGAAAGATATCAGCTATGTTTGCAGGTTTATACGTAGTTTTAATAGGTATAAATTGGGCTGCTTTACTTAACTTATCGAACACTACCATGACAGAATCATTTAAATTTTGATTTTTAGGCAGTCTAGTAACAAAATCGAGACTAATTATCTCCCATTTCCAACTAGGAATGGGCAACGGCTTAAGTAATCCAGCTGGGTGTTGATGTTCAGTTTTCACCTGGTGACATTCAAAACACCTAGCAATATACTCTACCAATTCAGTCTTCATGTTTGGAAAAAATATTCTTTGCTTAACATAGTTATAGTCTTTTGATAGCCTGGATGACCTGAGTATGGAGTCTTATGGATTTCATCCAAAATTAATAAATTAACTTTAGGTACATTAGGTACATACATTCAAAATTTATACAGTAAAAATTCTTCTGCATTCAAACTGTACCCTTTACTTAAGATTTCTGTTGGATTTTCTTTCGTTTTAGCTTGTAAGTTTCGGTAAATTTTATCTTGTTCTATCCCCGCTTTATGTTGTTCATCTAAATATGTTGTATAAGTGTTGATAACTGCTGTGAAGTTCAGCCTTGCATTCCTACTTAATGCATCAACAACTTTATTTTCTTTCCCTTTAATGTGCTGAATTTCGAAATCATACTCACTTAGGAAAGCTAGCCACCTAGCTTATCTAGCATTTAGATTACGCTGATCTAACAGATATTTTAGTCATTTATTATCAGTCATTAGAATAATTTTTCTACCAATTAGGTGATGATGCCACATCTTTAGAGCATGTATAACAGCAGCTAATTTCAGATCATAAGTTGCATAATTCTTTTCATGAATTTTTAATTTCCTTGACTCATAGGCAATAACATGCCCTTCTTGAGTCAGAACACCGCCTAAACCATCATTGAAAGCATCAGTGGACACTACAAATTCTTTATTTGGATCAACTATTCTTAAAATAGGTGTGTTGGTTAATAAAGTTTTTAACTTTTTAAAGCTATCTTCGCATTTCTGGTTCCAATCAAATTTCTGTCCTTTCTTCTACAAAGAATTTATCGGATTCACGATTCTTGAAAAACCTTCAATGAACCTCCAGTAATAACTGGTAATTCCCATGAAGGATCGAACATTAGTTACAGCCTTAGGAATCGGCCAATCTTCAATCACCTTTATCTTTTCGGGATCCACTGAAATCCCTTCCTTAGTCACCACATGACCTAACTACTGAATATTATCCTTAAGGAAATTGCATTTACTAAACATTGCAAAGAGTTGATGATCTCATAACTCTTGCAAAACAATTTTTAAATGTTCTTCATGTTCTTCTTCAGTTTTTGAATAGATTAATATGTTGTCGATAAACACGATCACAAACTTATCTAGATACTTATGTATAATGTTGTTCATTAAACACATAAAAATAGCTCGGGCATTAGTAATCCTGAATGGCATGACGACAAACTTGTAATGGCCATATCGAGTTCTAAAAGTTTTTTTAGAGATGTCTTCATCTTTAATCCTAACTTGATGATATCCAGACCTTAAATCAATTTTCGAGAACACCGTGGCTCCATGTACTTGATCAAATAGATCATCTATGCAAGGAAACAGGTATCTATTTTTAATAGTCATATTATTCAACTGACGGCAATCTAAGCAAAGTCGCATGGTTCCGTCCTTTTTCTTAACGAAGATGACAGGTGCCCCCTAGGGAGACACACTAGGTCAAATATAATTTTTTGTCAATAAGTTCTTTTAATTGTGACTTTAATTCATTAATTTTAAGTATGTTAATTCAATAAGGGGCCTTTGAGCTAGGTACTGCACCAGCTACCAGCTCAATGGTAAAATTTAGTTCCCTTTTTGGAGGTAGTCCCGAAATTTCTTTCGGAAATACATAAACATATTCTCTTAAAACTGGTATGTCTTCCAATTTTAATTTGTCTGTCTTATTTAGATTCTTCTCATCAATTATTGTTACTGCATAAGCTTTACAACCCTTCATAACAGCCCTCTTAAGCTGCAAAGCATAAATCTGCCTTATGGTAGTTTTACTAGGGATTCCCTTTACACTTATTGTTTTTTCATCATTATTTATACACGTAAAGGTTTTATCATAACAATTTAAAATCACCCTGTGTTGTTCTAACCAATCCATACCGATTAATAAGTCATAAGAACCAAGAGGTAGTACAATAAGCTTTACAACACTTTAAAATTGATCCATAACTACTGCACATTCTTTTACAAAACAAGTTACCTTCCTTTTTGCATGAGTGGCTAACTGAACCAACCAAGAATTTTCAAAATTTTCAATAGGAAACTTACATTGTTCTACCATTTTAGGTGAAATATAACTAAGACTAGCTCCTCGATCAATTGAAATAACTATAGGGGTTTGGTTTATCATACCTTATACTTCCACTAGGGAAGTTTGATATTCTACTTGTCGATTCTCCAAGGCTTCATTGATTCTAGGAATAGTCCTCACTAAATCTCCAACAGTCATTTCCTCATGTATGGTATGAATATTACTCACAGTATTTTTCTGATTAGGACAGACTGAGGCATAATGTGGGCCATTACACTCCCAGCACTTTATAGGTTCTTTGCGTTCAAAATTATTTGTGTAATTACCATGGTTATGAACAGATTCTTTACCCTTTGAATTGTTTTTATTGCTTGGTGAATTATTCTTATTCCCTTGGAAATTATTGTTAGCAAAATTTCTGGCCTTATTGTATTTAGAATTCCATTTGGGCACAAATTATTTCTTCTTTTGATCATAATGGTTATTATTCTTCTTGGCCTTCCAGTTGGCCACGCTCTCCTTCTTCTGATTCTGTTCATAAAAGAAATTGGCTTTCCTCATAGCTTCTTCCAGAGTTTTGGATTGTCATACTCAATCCTATCCTTAATATGATAAGGTAGACAACTAAGGAATTGTTGTACCTTTGGTTTTTAATCTATAAGGTATGGAACATACCTAAGCATACTTAAAATCTTGCTATTAATATCTTTCATAGTCATTTCCATCCTAATTTAAGCTCATAGAATTCTTTTGCTCTCTCTTCATAGTACTGCTCAGACAGAAATTTCTTTTTAAAGTACCTCTTAAAGGCACTCCAATTTACGTTCTTCTCTTTTATTTCCTTCACTCTCTTCAAGTCTTGCCACCATATGCAATCCTTCCTTGAAAGATTGTAGATAGCCATTCTAGCCTTTAACTGGTTAGAATAGTTATAAATCTAAAAGTACTTCTTCATCCCAGATAACCAGGATTCTGCTTCCTTCCCCTTCTCAGTCTCTCCATTGAATCTTGGTGGTTTAATATTTTTAAACTCTCCAGAAATTTCCTCATAGGGTTTACATTTTCTCTTTTTAGGATAATGGTTGTCATCACTACTATCACTAGTGGAATGAAAATTATGTTGATCACCAAATACCTCTGAATATGAGTTTCTTTCATTTTTAGTTTGTTTAATCTTTTTATATTTATGTTGATGACTTGTATCTTCTGAATCAACTCTTTTTTCCCTTCCCTTGTTAGAATAATCAACCCATAGTTTACCCACTTAGACATTAATTCATTTATTTTTGTCTTATTTGCCTAGTTCATGTGTCCCACCTTGTGCAAGTTGCTAATTGCCTATCCATAGAGGTCAAAATTGCCATATCTGAATCATGTAGTGCTTGGGAAAGCCTTAGGAATCAAATCTGCTTTATTCCTGGCCTCCTAGGTGCCTATCTGCTTTTTTTGCTTTATTGCCTGCTTTTTCAGTGTTTTAAGGCACATGGGAAAGCTAGACTAGGTGAGGTGAACTTATTTTTTGTCCTACACATCCTCCTCTCTTTTCTCCATGCAAAAGCATGTATGAGCTTCCATTCTACCACTCGTTCGCTTGCCTATTCCTTTTTTCCAATTCGTGAGCTCCATGACAGATTTGGGATCCAGCTTTTACACTTATGGGGGATTTGCTTATTTTTGGTAAGCCTGCTTTATGCTAGATTTGGATGCTTCCTCATGCATTCAATTTCTTCATGTATTCTATTTATTCAGCAGCCTATGATATTACAGGGTTGTATATTGTACACTCAGTTAATGTAACTTTGTGTTACAGCTCCATATTCAGTCTCCATTGTTAGCAATTTTGCATGATCAATTGATAATTGTTGTGGGTAAAATTAATCTACTGCTGGCCTGAATTTATACATGGTATCAGAGCCATTGTAGGTTGTTACTCTCCTTCAAAAATTTTTTTGCAGGTTCGACATCAAGACTGGGAGCCTTCTACTGACAACCAGGACAGATTTTCTAAAGTTATGGATTCACAGAAAACTATCTTGACTCCCTTCAACTATTTTGAATGGAAAGCAGAGATGGAGATCTTTTTGAGAGTGAAAGGCCTCTACAGGGTGACTATGGCTACAGAAGCAGAGCCCAATGCTGCTGCAGAGAAGATCAAATGGCACAATCGGAGAGGTGAGGCCTATGGCCTCCTATGTCTCAGTATTTACCGAGACCTCCTTTTCCATATCGATGGATTAACTACACTGGATCAAGTATGGGAGAAGATTTCTGATATTTTTGGAAATACAGATGAGATGAGGGGACATCAGATCAAAAATGAGCTGATTTCTCTGAGTCCCAGTAGCTTTGAATCCCTGCAGCTATATTTCTCCAAGTTCAAAGCACTATTTTTGTAGCTGAAGCAGTGTGGTATCAAAAAGAAATATGATCAGCTCATATTGGCCATCCTCTCAAAGCTAGGACCTGACTACTCAGTCTTTGTTTCAACCTTCTATGCCACAAAAATCACAGCTCGAACCTGGAAGATGCCTAGCCTTGCAGATTTCATGGAATCTCTCACACAAGAACAAGACAAGCTGGTGATGATGGGCACCATCAAACCATCCAAAGATCAAGATTTGATTGCTGGAGATTCGAGGGTGGATTCAAAAAGCAAAAATAAAGCTAAAAATCCACCTGAGCAAAAGAGAGACAAGAAGCAGTCTCCAGAGGATCAACAAGGTCCCAAGAAAAATACCCAGAAGAAGAAAAACAAAGGTGAAACGAACAAGTGCTCATACTATTCGAAGGGAAATCACACTGAAAGATCTTGTATGAAAAAGCAGATAGACATGCTGACCAATATCCTGGAGAAGAATGGCATCTCCCTTACAGAAAGCTCAAAGAAGAGAGAAGGAGGATCAAGTTCCGATGACAGAGAGAGAGTTCATGCTCTAGTTGCTGGCACATCAAGCTCACCCAGTTTTATCATTGATTCTGGAGATTCAAGACACATGGTTTCAACTAAGGAGGCCTTCTCCTCACTGGATATGTCGAAAGGACCATCTATTATACTGGGAGACGACTCTCTCACTGAAAGTAAAGGAAAAGGAAGGATAGATCTTGATCATGGTCAGTTTAGTAATGTACTATATGTCCTTGGTCTCGCCTCCAACCTCCTGTCAGTGTACCAGATGACCCACACTGGGTCTCCTAAGAAGGTCATATTCTCCCTCGATGAAGTTGATATCACAGAGATTTCAACTGGTAGAGTCATTGCAAAAGGAGTTGCGAATCATGCTCAAAAGGTATACATGTTCTCACACTTCCTACCTTACTCAAACCCCTCTGCTCTTCTCATTCATGCTAATGAAGCCAACAAGCTGTGGCATGAAAGATTTGGCCATCTAAATTACAAGTATCTGTTTGATCTTAGTGAGAAAGAAATGGTCATAGGGCTGCCCAAGATAAAATTTTCCAAAGGAGTCTGCCAAGGCTGTATCCTAGGAAAACACCCAGAGCACAAATTTGAGAAAGCTAGTCATGAGAGAAACTCTGCACCCCTCGAGCTGATTCACAGTGATGTTTCTGGCCCATTCCCTCATATGTCCATGAGTTAGGCCAAATATGCATTGACCTATATTGATGATTTTTCTAGGTATTGTTGGGTTCACTTCATGAAACACAAGTCTGAAGTTTTTGGCCTATTCAAAGTCTTTAAGGCTTTGGTTGAAAACCAGTGTGGAAGGAAACTCAAGGTCCTCATATCTGACAATGGTGGTGAGTATGTCAAGTCTGATTTTATTAACTATTGTGTATATGTAGGTCTTCAGATGCAGCATTCTATCCCCTACACACCACAGCAAAATGGTGTTGCTGAGAGGAAGAACAGATCACTGAAGGAGATGGCAACAGGCATGATGGAGGCCAAAAATTTGCCACCAAAGTACTGGGCCAAAGCTATCAAATGTGCAGCCTATATTCAGAATAGGGTGCCTCACAAACATCTTGATGGCATGACTCCCTTTGAAGCATGGAGTGGGCACAAGCCAGATGTGACCCATTTCAGGATTTTTGGCTCAAAGGCATGGGCTAGAATCCCGACAGAGAAGAGGAAGGCTTTGCAGCCCCAAAGCCAAGAGTGTATTTTTGTTGGATACTCTAAAGATTCAAAAGGGTAAAATTTGATAAATTTGAGCACAAACAAAGCCTTCATTGAAAGGTGTGTTCAGTTTGAAGAAGAACCCCTTGCAGAAGTGGAAGTTGGTGAAGCCTCTTCACCACCTGAACCTCAAGAAGTAAGTAAAGAGTTTGTTGAACATGATGATTCTGATTTGTCTGACGAAGATGAGTTTATTGCAGACCCAAACAGCCCCACAAGGCATAAATGGGCAGCCAAGACACTACATGCAGCAGGAGAGCTAGCTGGGGATCCCAATGACCCAAGGAGGACTAGATCTCAATTTGAGAGTGGTCTGTGCATGAAGGATCCTATGTTTGCTGAAAAATGATATTTGATGGTGGAGTCTGATCCTCAAACATATGAATAAGAATTAGGAGATCCAATATGGAAAGCTTCCATGAAGGAGGAGTTCAGCTCACTCCAGAAGAGCAACACATGGGAGCTAGTGGATCTTCCTCGAGGGAGAAAACTAGTACAGTGTAAGTGGGTCTATAAGACCAAATTTTCTACTGATGGTTCACCACTGAAGTACAATGCTATATTGGTAGCTAAATTCTACTCATAGTTTCATGGCATCGATTACAATGAGACATTTGCCCCAGTGGCAAATATGGATTCCATCAGGCTAGCTCTAACCATTGCAGCCTCAAGGCAATGGGAGGTACATCACATGGATGTAAAGTGTGCCTTCCTGAATGGATATCTCACTGAGGAGATATATATTTAGCATCCTCAATGTTTTTCTACTAACCCTTCTCTTATGTGCAGGTTGAGAAAGTCATTGTATGGGCTAAAGCAAGCCCCCAGGGCTTGGTATGCCAAGATAGATAGCTTCTTGCTATCTCTGAATTTTGTTCGGTGCAAATCAGATCCAAATGTCTATTTGAAGTCTGTTAATGGTTCATTAATGATCATTGTGTTATATGTTCATGACCTCCTCATTACAGGAAGCTCACAGGCTGAGATTGCTTCCTTAAAAGGAGCTATGAACCAAGCCTTCTCCATGACAAATTTGGGGCTCTTAAGTCAATTTCTGGGGCTTGAGATTGCTCAAACCAAAGCAGGAATAAAGGTGCACTAGTATAAGTATGCCTTGGATTTTCTGATCAAATTCAAAATTCAAGACTGCAAAGCAAGAAAAACTCCTTTCCTTTCAGGAGTGAAGCTGGAGGAAGATGATTCTCCACCGATGGTAAACAATACACTGTATAGGCAATTGATTGGATGTTTATTGTATTTGACACATACTCAACCTGATATTTTTTATGCAGTAAGTGTGGCTTCTAGATACATGGATCAGCCTCATGAGAGCCATTGGAAAGCAGCCAAAAGGATCCTTAACTTTGTTCAGGGAACAATGACACATGGGATCTTCTATAAGGCAAAATCTGATCTTGATTTGATTAGATTTACTGACAGTGATTGGGCAGGTGATAGCACAGATAGAAAGTCCACTTCAGGATATGTGTTCATGCTTGTAGAAGGACCAATCAGCTGGTAAAGCAAGAAACAGAGTGCCTTTGCACTCTCATCTATAGAAGCTGAGTACAGAGGAGTTGTTAATGCAACAACTCAATGTTTATGGTTGCAGGGTTTACTTGGAGAGTGTGGTTTCAAACTTGAGTACTCAAATACCATCTACTGTGATAACCAGAGTACCATTCGAATCTACAAAGATCCAGTTCAGAAGCAGAGAACCAGACACATTGAGATTCACATGCACTACATCAGAGAGCTTGTGCATGATGGCACCATTCACCTACTCTTATGTTCATCTTCAGAACAAGTAGCTGATATCTTCACCAAATCATTTTGTGAGAAGACCTTCAGCAATCTCAAATCACTGCTGGGGATTGCTGATCATGCTATAAAGGCATGAGTGGAGACAAGATTCTACAATTTTGTTTTACAGTCCATGTTTAAGGGAGGATTTTCCCAAGTTGGTTTTGCCTCTTTCCTTGTTTATTTGGACATGCAGTATGTAAAGGGTGACTAAGCCTTGTTGCTAGGCCCTATATTTTTTATTTATTACTCATAAATTCAGGCTTAAGGAGGGGTGTTAGAATAATCAACCCATATTTTACCCACTTAGACATTAATTCATTTATTTTTGTCTTATTTGCCTAGTTCATGTGTCCCACCTTGTGCAAGTTGCTAATTGCCTATCCATAGAGGTCAAAATTTCCATATCTGACTCATGTAGCACTTGGGAAAGCCTTAGGAATCAAATATGCTTTATTCCTGGCCTCCTAGGTGCCTATCTGCTTTTTCTGCTTTATTGCCTTCTTTTTCAGTGTTTTAAGGCACATGGGAAAGCTAGACTAGGTGAGGTGAACTTGTTTTTTGTCCTACACATCCTCCTCTCTTTTCTCCATGAAAAAGAATGTATGAGCTGCCATTCCACCACTCTTTAGCTTGCTTATGCCTTTTTGCCAATTCGTGAGCTCCATGACAGATTTGGGGTCCAGCTTTTACACCTATGGGGGATTTGCTTATTTTTGGTAAGCCTGCTTTATGCTATATTTGGATGCTTCCTCATGAATTTGATTTCTTCATGTATTATATTTATTCATCAGCCTATGATATTACAGTGTTTGCTATTGTACTCTCAGTTAATATAATTTTGTGTTACAGCTCCATATTCAGTCTCCATTGTTAGCAATTTTGCATGATCAATTGATAATTGTTGTGGGTAAAATTAATCTACTGCTGGCCTGAATTTCTACATCCCTCAGTTTGAAATCTTTCTGTTAGGATCTGATTCAGCTCCTCTTGAGCCCTCGGAATCCTTTCATTCTCTCGTTTAACAAATTCCATTTCAGATTTTAAGTCTTTTACTGTTTGTAACAGTTCTGAGGAATTAGTGGTTAGGTCTTGTTGTATAGGGTCTCTTGGTAAGTTTTATTTTTTAGTAAATGGAGATTCCTCTTTCGCATATTCCTCCAGCCATTCCATACCTATTGTTAAATTTCAGAAACAATTTCTCTGCTGAATAACATTTAAAAGAAAATAACATCCGCAAAATAATTTAAATTCACTATTTTATAAAAGCAAGTTGGGGTTCATCAAGGCCTAGTGTTTGAACCTTGTGGTCTGATACCACAAGTCATAACCCCAAATTTTCACAAAAAATATTTTTTTTTATGTAACATAAATTGTCTAGAGTCGCAGTTTGATAACCACTAACGGCTAGTGGATAATGAGACAGTTAACCTAAATAATAATTAACTTCAAACATATAAGAACTAATACATATTAATTTTTTATATGATAAGTGTATGATCTGCATTCATTTACTTCTAGTTTACTAACGAATTGATTTTGTCAAGTAGGTGAGAAGTTACGTTCTAACCGGGGCTTACTTAGCGATTGCTAACTTAGCTCGATTTTCTAGATCTTACACGCTTGATAGGTAAATTTTGAACTAGTAAGAGTTTATTAATGCATTAATCCAAATGTATTTCTTTGGCATAAATATACTGCTAGAGTAAAAATTTTCTTAATATAATTCAAGGGTATTATGAGGTAAAGTATCTTTCCTTTACTTGTTTTGCAACTAAGATTGTATTTTAAATTCATGTCGTAAAGATAAATAACTTTTCCCTATTGATTGTATTTTATCAGATTGACTGCTACTATAGATAAATCTTCTTTTCATCTATACTCTAAGTTGTTTAACAGTTCTTCATAGCGCCTATGATTTAGTATATCAACACTCTTACTAAAATAAGAGTTTCCTGCTATTGTTATTTCTAAAATTTAAAACACTGCTTCAGTATGGAGATAGACCTAAGGCCTTTCAAGAAAAAGTTTACAAAAGAACCCTCAACTCTACTTTTAATTGAGCTTCAGTAGAGGAAATTTAACAGCTTATTATTGTACTATATTTATTGCACCGAGAGGCACTCTACAACCCAGTATGGGGGAGATCTTGTAACGTGATGTAACGTTACTAACATTTGTAACATGTCGGCTAAAAATAATAGTGATAGTGAATATTATGGGAGAGATCTTGTAACACAAAATAAAAACTAATATCACTTTCCTAACGTTATTTTTATTAATAAAAAATAAATTTTCTAATAAGCCAAAATAAATGTCGGCCATAAAAACAATATAATATGGGGGAGATGTTGGAATCTTCCAACCTAACAAAACAATAAAAAAGAAAAAATTTAATTATCCGTAAAAAAAATATGTGGGTCAAGAAAAAAAACACAAAATTGAATTATTCACAAAAAAATGTTGGCCCACAGGGTTTTAAAACCATGTGCAAGGCATTCTAAACAACCCATGGTTTTATTGTACATGGTTTAGGAGGCTTTGCACATGTTTTTTAACCATGTGCAAGGCCTCCTAAACAACCCATGGTTTTATTGTACATGGTTTAGGAGGGCCTTGCAAATGGTTTTAAGACCATGTGCAAAGCCTCCTAAAAAACCCATGGTTGTAGGAGGGCCTTGCATACGGTTTTAAAACCATGTGTGGGGAAATGATGCAATGTTCGTTCCTAACAAAATAAAAAATAATAAAAAATATTATATGCCGGCCATAAATAATATTAAATATTAATAATAAAAATATTATATGTGGACCTTAAATAAAAAGATGTGTCTTCGGTTTGAATCAAATCAATGGATACCTAAGAAGAGGTTTGCACCTCGAGAGATTTGATCCATCTCGGCGCTTGATAGAGCCTAGGATTTGGATCTACACTAGTAAATGATCATTTGCACGAATGTAGTCAAGTTGTAGTTTCTATCTTCCAAATTTATTCTTGATATAAGTAATGTGATGAAATTAAATTATCATATTATTTATAATAACAAGTGATACTATATTTATTCTTGAATAGTTTTACTATTCTTTACTACCAAGTCTAATTTAGCCTTGGTTTGATTCGTTTAGAGTTTTGGTATCTTATGGAGACCAAATGATCATGTACTTTTAAGAAGTTTATCTTACTCTTAGTACTATAGACTACATTCAAAATAAAGAGTTGTTCTAGGGTGTAAATACTATTTACTTTCATTTACACAATAATGATTTATAAACTAGCTTCTTATCCACTAGTGTTTGCATAAACTAGTTCTAACAGCATAGGCATGCATCGTTTATGGTTATAAAAAGAAATGGTTATTAGTGGTACTATCAACTCATGTTCAACAACTTTTACTATACTATTGATCTCTTCATAAGTTTGTTTTACTAAGAAGGATTATAATATCTCTATAAAGAAGGATATCAATGCAATATATGTTTTGGTTGATTACCAATGAATATTCCAAGATTTCTAATATAAGGTTTACCAATACCATATAAACCTCGTTCTTTATCATAGCTTGATTTTATGATTTATCAATGCAATGATACGTTTTGAATTTGTATATTACATTATCATTATAGTCATTGTTTAAATTATTGACAATAATTTGTTGTCCCAACAATTGCAATGTCAACTATATCATTCAACCCATTTTGGACTAAATAATTTAGTGGGCATGTGGAACACTCAACACTATGCATTGCATAACTTAAAATCTCACCATGCAACCCTACTTCTCATTCTTTGTTGAGGGTTTTGGTCTTTGCATTGTCTAGTTTACAACGGCCATGAGGGCTCTCTTATGGTCATCTCCAGCTCCATTGTGTGTGTGTAGAAAGGCGTTGCCACTCTACTATGTGGTTTTCAAGACTCACATCTCACACTTGGTTTTTCCTTCTGCATGCAATACTTTGTTGTGTGTGCAATTGTTCTCTATCAGTATTTTTTAGTGTTGTTTCCTTTTCTGGCCATTGCTAAAGCTTACTCCTGCTCCAGTCGTCGGTGTAGATGTATTGTGAGCCCCATCGCCTTTTTCACTGGTGAGCATGAGGGTTGTGTTGCTTGTGGTATGGACTCAAATCCTCCTCGACTCCTGAATCTTTCATATTCAGGTAAAGAGTTTATTTTATAATTGTTATAAATTTCCAGTTACAGTTTAATTTATAGAATAGTCAGTTTCTAACTATAATCTTGGGTTTGTTTGTAGGTTGCAGTTCAGTATTACGCTTGGAAGAACCCTCTCCATGTTTGGATATACAACAAGACCTACAGGTAAGCCCCGGTTACAATGTGGCAACTCCCTGCTTGTACAGATTAGGGAAAAAGGGTTTCAGTTGGAGAAGAAATACAACCTTAGTTCCTTTGGTGTTAAAAATCCTTAGCTCAGTTGTTATTTAGTATTTTTTTTTGGTTGTTAAAAACCCTTGCCTGTAGCAGGGTGATTCTAGCTTCAATGTCATGACTTGTATTTCACTGTTCTCAACTTATTGATAGCTTTACAACCTTATCGCTAAGTAATGATAAACTCTGTTTCTTAATATGTGGAGGTTCTCTTGTCTTCATGGTTTTAATGGTTGTCTGTTTCAAATACTTTAATAAAATATACATTGTTTTATAAAAGTTATTACAGTAATGAAGTTTTATAGGTTGATTGTTATTTTTACCTTTCAAACCCTTGCCACAATGCTGGGTACACTGGCCCTGAGCTGAGTGAAGTAGATTTGTTATGTCTTAATCATTTCGGCCTGACAGACTAATACATTTTGTTTAAAAAGTATTTTAAAGTTTGAGCTCTGTCTCATTTATACATTAGTTTTATAACCTGTAAATTATGACTTTGTGTAATTTGAGTCTTCCCTTCCTCGACTATTAATAATGTTAATTATTCATTTAATATTTTTCTTGTAAATAAATAAAGATAATGTGAAGATTGTAAGTTTAGTTGTAAGGTAAATTTTTATATTGTTATGCTTTTCAGTTAGGATAGAATATTTGGGTTTACTGTAAAGGGACCCTTATGTAAATATTTTCTTAAAATTTCTTAATTATGCGTTGGTTTCTGTTACTTCTTTCTTGTTGTTATAATAATATTGGAATTATTTATTTTGTTAAAATGTTTTCTTTTCTTTTAAATAAAAGGATTATCAAAATGCTATATGTTCTTGATATAAGACTGTACCGAGTCTAGTACATACTTACAGTATTCTTAGTTTAATTTGATTATTCTGTTTTAAAGAATACTTTTGTAAAAAGAAAGAAAATAGAACTAGGGTTTAGACCCTCAAGTGAAACTTACACACATTTAGAGCTTGTTTGGAAAATAATTATTCTTGGAATAGGTAAATTCTTAACTTCATTCTATTTACTGTTTACACTTAAATTTTCATTTGTTTATTGCTCTGTTAATTAGTAAAGATTCAGAGTTATGTAATGTTTAAAAACATTAACTCTGAAATTTGATTATTTCTTCATTAATAGTATTTGTAACATAATCCTATTCTAGTATATGTAAAATAATATGTTTTAAGCTAAAAGATATAAGTGTGGTTAAACCCTTGTTTTAGATACTTATTGTAGGTCATATAATTTTTATTGTATCAATATAAATCTTTACTATAACTCTATTGTAGTACTGCTATTTATTTTCCAATATTTTTACATAGATAAGCTTGTTAAAACAATAAACATAAATACTCAGAACACTATTCCTTTTAATAATAACTTACATACTGAAATAAATTACTTTGCTATCTACAAAATGCAGAACCCTATATATTATATTCGATCTCTTATCATTTTCTTTCATCTACTTAAGATATTCTAACTATGCTGGAGTACGGCCTGGTTTTCCAGGTGTGGAAAAACACAGTGTAGAAATTATTTCCATTCTAACACATTACTTTTCTAAATCAAATACATTTATTCAATCATTTAAGGAGACTATTGTATTCTAACATTTTACAAACTGGATATTTAATATTCATATAATAGTTAGACTCAGATTTATCTATCTAACACGGTAAAATAAAATAATGTAGAAGTTGTATAGGATAGGCGAAAACCGCATTAGGAGGCCATTCCTCCCTACCAATCTCGTGGAGAGCGCTCAAACAATGCTTCCTCAGGACCCCCGAGCCTGTTCCTGGTCTTCTTGGGTGAGAACTAGTGGAGAATACAAATAGTAGACTAATCCAATATCTCAGTAAAACACTTTACTCTTAGCAGTAAGATCATCCAGCTTAAAAGATGCACTAGATCAATCAATAGTTATCCCCTCAAAACTTTCCACAATTCCCTTCCATTGAATTTCTCTAAAGTACATTCATTCACCTGAATGATCACCTCTCTAGAATGAGCAGCCTTAGCTCTCTTCAATGGGAATCTTTATAAAGATTTCCTAGGTCTTTTGGGTTAGTTTTCATTAATTGAGCCACCTGCTCTGATTCCATTTTCTTGGGGAATCATGAAACCAAATGTAGGGAGGTTGCCACCTGCAACAATTGGAAGTGGTTTGAGGATGCTTCCACATGTTAGTTTTCCCTCCATCCAGTCTCCTCCACCAGTTTGACCAGTAAACACTCTTTTAACAACTCTCCTAAGTTGTTGTCTCCTCCTTTATTTATTTATAAATACAATATTTAGAATTACATTAAATATCCTCGACTCTGCTGAGTCATCAATTACAACTTAGCATAAAATTTAACAAATTGTCCTCAAATAATATCAAATAATATAAAATTAGTTTTGCAAAATTGGGGCATGTGACAGTGTTTCTATGGTAAAAAATCAGCATGATATGGGTACAATCTCTTTCAAATGTTCAATGTTGATATTCAACTTATTACTGATCAACAATATATGGTGTGTTCCTACAATATTGAATGAATATTTTGTGGAAAAAGGATTAATGTACTTAACAATGTAAGTGTAGTGTTGATTTTTATTATGTCGAGTCAAATGTACAGGTTGGTGGTCCAAAAGATTCCTAGTGGGAAGGTTTGATCCAGGAGGATCATCTCATAGTATATTGAAATTAAAGTCTTGAAAAAGTAAATTAAAGCTTATAGGGTGGAATATCTCGTCAATCAATTTTTGACAACACTTGTTTCACGAAAAAATACTTCTAGGTGCAAAAGTTATGAAGGTTTGAAATTTCAACAATTATGGTTAAAATGGTCAAAAAATGGTTAAATGTATGGTTTATAAAAAGTTTTGGGGAGTCTATGGGACTTGAACCCAATATACCCAAGTACCAAGCCTTCCTAGCCATCATGCCACACATTGGTTATGGTTCTTAATATTCATATTGAAGAAATTTTATTTAAGTTTGAAAAGGAGGGGGGGGGGACTTTGCTCTCGACCCCATCGCAAACACGGAGGCACCCCCATATCATTGCAGTATTGTAACTATACCACTGTAACACATACACATATGCCAACGTGTTAAACTGGATATAATATCATGCAAATATGCCACTGTGAACAATATCATAACCATAAAACAAACCTTAATATAAAAGTGCCACATTTCAACCATATTATAATGTGTTAACACGATGTCTATGCCACCATCCAATATTGCATGAAGGGAGGAAAGGATCACAGTTTTGACCTGGGGACCTCTCACCAAACAACTCAACGCTTTACCATTAGGTCACTGCCCCACCACTGAGTGGTAAGAAATGTGAAATCCTTTTAAGGCTATTGTAGTTCAAATTTTTATAAATCAACCACGATCTCCAGCCACAGTGGTAGAGGGCTCGGAGTTCACAGCATGCAGGGTTCACATAGAGTGATATAGGGTACAGGAACAATCCATTAATGGGCATGGATCTCGAGGAAAAATATGCACATTTTGTATTATTTTGTCTTATTTGCAGGAATATTGTCTCATTTTGTGTGCCATAGGAGGCCTGAGGCACATATAGTAAAATTCAAACTCATTTTTCTCAAATTTTTGAGAGGAACACATTGGTGTAGTTTGTTTCTACGTCTGAATGATAGAACTCATAGGTGTTTCTGGAACTCATATTTTGTAAGCTTTCGAATACTAATAAAATCAACCTTCCCATTGGAAGTGGCCCAAAGACGAAGCCCAGGAGGGGTGAACTCCGTTATCAGTTGTTGTCTTCATTTTATGGTTTGCATATCTCTTTTATTTTCTTATGTGATTGATTTAAGAATTTAAATTTTCATCTTTTAAGCGTGTTTATGAGTAATTAACATATATATTTCATATGCAAACTAATGGTTAAAAAATATTTAGAATATTTTCAGATCAGTGTGAGTTATGCAGTTGTTGCACTTTGATAGTGCCAACCTAGTTTTGTAGTTTTGTTGGTAACCTATAGAACAAATTTTGTGAATAAAGTGGTATGATAGCTATTCCAATTCTAGGTTGATAAGTTAAAGAATTATTAGAACTATTTTTATTAGGAGAAATGGGTTCCATAAGTTCAATTGTTGTGAAACCATGGTAGCAAGGAGACTAGAGAGGGTTGTCTCAGTTGATGGTCGTTGAGAGAAGTGTGGTGGGAATTAGTGGAAAAAGATGCTTTTGAATTGTAGTCTAGCTGTGGAATATGAGACAATGGCCCCTTTGGTTCCACAAAGAGGAGTATCCCAAGGAGGTGTGAGGAACTAGGAATCGGGGGAATTGAGGAGACAAATTGAAGAGCTAGAGAATCAAATAACTATAGATATTGAATTCATAGAAGATTGAAAATAAGAAGTTAAAGAAGGGGAAGAACAATAGGCTGATGAATGAGACTTAGCCATACATTTGATTTCCTTTCTAAATGATAGAGACAATGCCCGAGTGGAAGTTTCTTGTTGTGATGGTAGTTTGAAAGTAGAGACGCTTGGTGATTAGAGATAAGAGTTGAGAGATACTTAGAGTACAAAATTGTTTAAGACCCCAATGTTTCATTTGCAACAATAAATCTAAACCTACATATTGCACTTTGATGGGATGTTGTGTAGAAAGATAGAGTAGACAAGCACTAGGATAAGATTAAAACCTAGAAGAACATAGTGAGTAAGATCAAGGATAAATTATTTCTATTTGAATATAAACAAAGTTTATGTGTACAAGAGAAAATATTGAGACACAATGATATATTTTTTCCATAGTGCATTGAAGGTTTTTTCAAATTGTTCCTTAGATTAGGAATTAAAGAGCCAAAATATAGGAGCATAGTGAGGTCTGTTAAAGGATTGAAGTTTCAGATCTAGGATGAGATGAGTACCCATTATTTTGGAACTTTGTATGAAGCATATCAATTTTATTTGAAGGTAAATGAAAATTTGAATAGGAAGTGGCAACAAAACTATAGAGGAAGAGTCCCTAGAGGAAGACGAATATTAAAGGGTACAAGAGGAATGTCCACTGATCGGAGAGAAGGTGAAGTGATTGACAATCAAGTTATGAAAATAAAGTGTAACCATATTGGTAGAGGTAAGGATAAGTATGTGATTACTTGGTACAAATGTGTGGTATAAGGGCACATGGCATTTCGATGCCCAATGAAATACAATCCAAAAAGAAGGCATGAATCCAAGACTCATGTCATTCATGTGGATGAGGCATCAAATGTGAGAGATAATGTTGTATTAATTCAACATGAATAGGGGGAAAACATAATGTTCACAATAGTGTTGTTGAAGCAAAAGAAGAAGAATATGGATGAACCTTAAATGAGGAAGGGGTTTTTAAAACCAATTGTAAGGTTCAAGATAAATGGTGCAATTTGATCATAGATGGTGAAGACAAAATTTGGTGTCTATGGAAGTGACAGAGAAGAAAAAATTGAAGTACATTCCTCACCCCAATCCATATTAGGTTTCATGGTTATATAAGCATCAATAATTCATTTTGATAGAGTAGTACATGTTAATTTTCAAATCACCAACCTCATTGACCAAGAATTATATATTTTATGTGTTGCTTGGAAGAATGTGGCCATTTAATACGAAGGTTTTCCATGGTGGTAGGGAAACTACATATGAGTTTAACAAGGATGGACAATGTTATAGACTAGAGCCAATGGTGGAAGATGAATTAACAACATTGGATCAAACATGATAGTAGAAGTGGTAGAATAATGTTGTGCTCATCCAAACAATTTTCAAAGGAATAAAGAAGGAAAAATTATGTTTAACCATAATTCTAATGAAGGTACATTTTTTCCTAGTGCATGTTGAAACTAGAAAGCTAGTATATTTTCAAGGCAGCTAAGTAGGTAGAAACTCTTCTTATTTTCCTCACAAAATTCCTCCAAAGTTATGATACGTTTAGGGATAGTGTAGGATCTAGCCTCATCATTAGGTTAAATACATACTACATGTGCTCATTGTTAAGACTACCACTAGGCTTGTGATAATGCTTTCAGGTGATTGTTGTTTTTGTGTGAGATTATGGTTGGTTTGAAAATAAGTAGTGAGGCTATAGATCTAATAATCCATAGCATCACCCTTCATTTTACCATCATATTTTGGGAGGTGGTATTAGTATCCAAACAAAATATAGTGGGATAGGGTTTATTTATGAACACTTACTTCAGTGGCTTGATGATATCTAGGTGTATATGTACATAGGTAGACTCAACCTCATCAATGGAGGCCTGTTTGCGAGGTGCCATGATTTATTGTGGGGGAGAAATAATAAAAGAGTTGCGCCTAAAAAACCTTAACATATAGGTAGGGAGGGAACTGAGATGCAATATGAGACCATAAAATACCCTAGTAGGTAGGGTATGGAACACACTTGATATGCAAAAGGGTGACTAGATAAATCGATTTTGGTGTGAAGACTAAGATCTTGAAGCATTGAAAATCCTTGAAAAGTATTGAATGCACAGTTGAAAACTAACTTCAAAACATGAGCTCTGGGTGGGAGGGATGGGCTGCCACATATCAGATATGTAAAATGGTCTTCTTAATGGGGAAAAACTTATACTTCAGTGATTAAGCAAATTAGAGGAGGCCCTTATATGAGGTGCCAACTTAGTAATTTGTTTTAACATCTTGCACTTGAAGTTGTCAGATTGCATAGGTAGAAAATGGAGGTTGGAAAATAGAGATTGTTGATGTTATACACCTGAATGGCACCTCTCCATCCGAGTGCCGACATCCCTCATGTTGGCACACCAAAGGACATCTATGGATAGAGGTTTGCCCAAAACACTATAGGTTGGCTTATTATAAAATAAATTTCTCCTCCATTCAGCTGGTTACTTTGCCATTTTGCTATGTTAAGTTGTATTCACGACTCTCCATATATGCAACTCGCACATCATCCACGAGTGTCAGTTGTTTCAAGTCGTAGATGGATGCATTCGCGGGTTGCTCTTATATCAACTCACGGATCATTCGCGGGTTGTCCTTATCCATACCCGTGAATATGTCCCTTGACATTTAAAAATAAAAACAAGCGTTTATCTGAGATTAGTTAATCCATTCACCTTAATCACCTTAACTGTCTCAACCTCAACTTGTGAAACTGCCTTATTTCATCCATATAAATACAGGCCTTGGGGAGGGTGTTGGATATATAGAATTGGAGTGCAAATTCATGCTGGTGGATTTTATACAGAAGTCTTTGGAGCAGTGGAACTCAAAATCCTTTGGTTGCAAAGGAGTCCTTGTCTCAGGCGTTGGGTTGTAATCTGAACTCTTTCCATTATTGTTAATAAAGAGAATCCTTCTTCCATATGTGTCTCATGTATATTGGTTCGATAAATGTTTATGTTTCTGAATCTTATCTATGATTTATCTAACCTGCTTATATATATATGAATCATCTTGTATCTGGAAGATTGACTCTTGACAGGTGAAAGAGGAGCAACCTTGAAGACTTTGGAAGTGTAGCAAAGTGGAAGAGGACAAGCTGAGGATCAACCGTCTTGTAACGGGTAAGTCTTTCTCATCCTCTTGTTTCCTTTACTGCACTCTAGATTCAATTGTCTGCAAGTTGATTGAGTATGTTGGTAACCCCAGACCTTCGGTTATAAGGTGTATAATCCTGTACGACAGTTGAACAAACAAATAATTATTGGTATAGGTTTTTAATGACCTCACCAATTTCAATATATAGGATATCCCTCAAACCTTAGTTGAGTTTGAGTTCAATCACATATGGTCCACTCATCCAAAATTCAGGATCACAATTTCAATTGATTACCAAAGGATAAGGGTGAATGCTCCAAAGTTTTTTTTTTCTTTTTGTTATAAATCAACCCAAAGGGAATAACCCAATGGTGGATAGTTGTTATAGATTTTACATATTTGAAGTTTTAGACAATACACAACAATGTTTAAGTTTTGATATGGTTCATGATATGTAATCTCAATTTTATCAATAAAGAAGAAATGTTAATCTTATTTGAGAAGTTAGAGTTTCTTTATAGGTTCCTATACTCGTCTTGGGGAGGCCTCTCTCAAGAAAATTTACGTACCTTTGCATTATGTTACATGTTTTATCTAGAATAGATTCAAGTTTATAATGATTTCAATACTGATTTTACATGCTCTATTTTTCTTATAGTTTTCTGTTAAATTTCCTATAGTATTATGTTTATTATTAGTAACATATTGTGTATGGCCATGTAATTATAGTATTGTATTTCAATCATGTTTTCATTAGTTTTTTCCTATATAAGTATGTTTATTTAAGAATATAGTTGGGAGTGCTTTATGAAATAATGAAACCAAAAAGTATTCCTTGATATTATTTCTAAAAACCCCTATACAGTGATCAAACAATCTTGATATTCTTGCTCTTTATCTTGAAGATAAGATTGAGCCTCACTAGCCTAGGGGAGAGTAGGATTGAGTATAGAAGTAATAGATCTAAAACATTCTGGTTTGGCTAGTTGTCTTTTGTTTAATAGAAGTTAGATTTTTATATGCTACAAATATTTTGCACAATATTTATGAAATTTGTACTCTTCTTGGGTTGAAAATTTAAAAGATTCTAGCAGCCATTATTGATAATATTTTCCCCCACCATTTATCACATTAATAAACTTGATACAATAAACTCGTCTATTCACCCATTGAAATTTATGAATGTTTTCATAACCAATTAAATTGAAGTGATGAAGTGATCAATTGATCCATCAAAATGTGATGAAGTTCTCAATTTATCCATCAAAACTACTTTAATATAATGGTTTCATCCATTGAAAATTATGTGTTGTGTTTATTCACAACATCTAGGAGTTTTAAACAATGTAAAAATAACAACCCAAATATTGGATAAATATTTATGAGTGAGAGTGTTTTTGCAATAAGTTGACGTAATTAAGTTCATTACCCCATCCATTAGCTCACATAGTTTTTTTTGTAAGCAAGCACCCGCGGAGTTTCAAAACGGTGACCTTACGCAAGGAGTACCTTAACAGTACACCCATCCACCGTCTATTCTATGCCCCGTGGGCCCATTAGCTCACATAATTAGCTTAGATACCTAGATTTATTTATTTTTGAATTTCTCTCAATCAATTCATTAACAATATTCTCTTAAGAAGAAGCATACAAAAACCCTCGTGTGTAAATAAATTGGGGATAGGGCACATTATTAAGGCATTCCCTATGATGTTCAAATATTAAATAGACTTGTGTGCCACATGAGGGTATTCCTAAAGGATATAGTTGTAGTAGATTGAAATCGACCCCATGTCACATTAATATGAACCTAACCTAGTTACTAATTTTCTAGTTCACAAAAATGGTTCATACACCAATTTTTTTAATTAAAAAATCAAAGTAGGGCTTAAAATTCCTAAAATGAAGTACAAACTCTAGCATTACATTATAAAACCCTAAAATGTTCCTAAAGGGAAAAATTTGAAAACTCAGCCCATAGAGCTTATGGACATCATGGTCTTGTTATATGTTCCTACAAAAACTTGCAAGAGGTTACAATACTCATTTTTTTTGCTTGGATTGTTTTTTATGCCCCAATAGAAATTCATGAAGTGTCGTTGAATGGATTTAGGAAGTGGGTTAAAACTCACCATGAACTAATAAAGGGGTCTTGGATAGATGAACTGTTGAATTATTTGGACTTGTAACATCATGTTACATTAGTGACACCCCTCTATTATGAGTCCATCCAAACTAGATGTTGTTTTATTCAATGATTTCAAGAACTAGGGTTTTGGTTAATAACATGCAATGCATTTTTTTGCATCATAGTGTAAATTTTTAAAAACGGTCTCAATGTTTTGAGTAACTTCATAATATACTCCACAATAAAGAATAATAAAGAACCCAAAACAAGTCAGTCCAGTTAAATGGTCAAGTCGCCTGATTAAAGGGGAGAATGAACTAGTCTAGAAGACAAGTCGACCCTTTAAAAACGTGACATTTTCTAGTATAAATATAAATGAGAAATCCTCATTTGCAACACACAACTTTTCTCAAGCAAGAGGAAAGTGCACAAATGCAAGGAAGACTAGGTAGGAGTTCAAGAAGGCATTGTGAAGACAATTTTGGGGTTTCATCTCTCTCTCTCTCTCTCTCTTATTTGGGTTCAAAGGTTATTTTTGTATCTTTCTTGTATTATATGTAACTAGTGGTCGGAACTAGGTTAGACATTGTATCTTGTTGAAGAATCTTATCCATATAAGTTTGTTGGGTTTTTACCATGAGAGGGTTTTCCTAGGGTAAATTTATGTCAACTATGAATATGTTTCTTGCAATGATCCTTTATATGCATGTAGTTCTTGTTTATGGCATAAATAAGTTAATAACATCTAACCTCTAACAAAATCAACATAGAATCAGAGTCGTGATGAAAGAAGACTTTTCAACAACCGTAAGTTGGAATCTAGGGATTCTAGTTCCGAAGACTTCTCTCCATAGATTGGAATTTAAAATAGTATTTTGGAAATCCTCTTAATAGGGCACACTTATCTATGGAAACAATTTTTAGTCCGATGAAATTTTCAGTTTTGACCTAATTTCAACAAGGGGTCAAGGATTAGGGTTTCCAATTTCAAGCCTTTCCATCCACAAACTAGGTTCGATCTTAGATTCTTTGAACTATCCTTAGGAGAGTTAACCTATCTGTGAAAATAGATCTCATATTCAATTTTTTTTAGTTTTGATCTATTACTACCAAAGTCTGGAATCTAGGGATTCTAGTTGTGAATTGTTTGTCCACATAATCGATTGAGAAGAATTGTTCTCCAAATCTCCCTAGGAGGGCACATATTTCCTTAAGATCAGAATTTTTATTTGGTAATATTCATTTTTTGACCCCTTTTATTTGAGATAATTAATCAAATGAATACTTTCCCCTCACTTATTTGTATTCATCTAATTTCTTTTCTTACCACGTGCAACTTATTTTTCTGATTCCCTGAAGATGGGTAGAGTGTACACTCGAAATGTCGGTTTCCAAACTTCAACACAGTGAAAATTAAAAAAATTTGACACTATGTCTAACCACTGTAAAAGCATCCATACTCAAATTTCCAGGTCAAATCTCAATGTTGACAAAATGAAAACCAATCTAAGGGTTGAGGATAGATTGGATGGAGTATATAAATTCAAACCTTGGAAGCATAGGATACTTGTCATCCTAGAAGAGAATGATCTCTTAAATTTTGTCAAAGAGGTTATCTAGGAACTAGAGGAAGAGGACGCCAAGACAAAGTACAAGAAGAATGTGGTAAAAGAAAAAGGATTATATCCAATTCAATAAAGGACCATTTGATTCCTCATCTATAAGAATTGAATACTCCTACGGAAATGTTTGAAGCCTTGACAAGATTATATGAAATAAATAATACTAGTAGAAAGTTATCGATGAGATATCAATTAAGGAATGTGATGATGGAGAAGTCAAAATAATTGTCCTCCTACTTTACAAGGGTTTCTCAAATCAAGGATGAACTAGCAGCTATTGGATATCATGTATAAGAGAAAGAGCTTGTCACTAAATGATTTTCCGTCTTCTTGAGATGTGTTTGTTTAAGGTATTTATGCAAGAAAAAATATACCCAAGTTTGATAGGCTATGGACTGATTGTACTCATGAAGAAGCAAGTATGATATCCAAAACGCAGAAAATGAATGATGAAGAAAATCAAGCAGCTGCAGCTCATGCAAGGAAATAAAAAGGTATAAAGTTTACTAAGAATACCAATAGAAGACTAGTATCGAAAAACAAGAAGGATATGTCCAAGCTCAGATGTTACAACTGTAACTAGTTGGGACACTATGCAAGGGATTGCACTCAAGAAAACAAAAAAAAGAAAACATAATGAAATTGTAGTAGACATGGATGAGTCTCAATTGCATAAGAATACTAAGGAGACATCAGATGAAGAATTTTTCCTTTAAAGGGAGAAGTGGTTGGTTAGTAGAAAGTGTTTCTTTTAAAAACATGACATGTTACATAAATTCTTCAGAAAGAACTTGGAAACAATTCCAACAATAAGCTTAAATAGTAGGAGAATCCTCCTGCTAGCTAGATTTAGATGAAGCAAATAATATACCCTTTGCAAGAATTCCAAAGGACCTTTATAAACTATGAAGGTATATCTAAATTGATGTTGGATATAGTGAATCCAGAAGAAATTAGGAACAAGGATGAATACTTCAACAAGTTCTTGACTTAACGAAGAAGAAGATGAAAGTCTTCAAAATCAGATGATGGAGTAGAATACACTTCCAGAAACTCTAGTTATCTCTGCAAGGAGGAGGGGATCCTACAAAACACATCAAAGATAAGTATTTGTACTATCGTTTGAGTTATTCCTTAAATTTTTTAAGGATATTGTTTATAACAATTATATGTATAATTGTGATACAATTTTCTTTTATGCATTTATATATGACTAAGATTGACAAGTAGTAGGATCATATAGCACATATTATATTGGTTAAGTAGCCTATAGTACTGCACAACATCCCATGAGCCCTTGATGGAGCTAGTCTAGGATGAAACCTTTTTGCTAACGTAGTGAAATTAGTGCACACGCTTGATAGTGTGTTCTAGTGAAGATGGAAGGAACCCATATAGTTACTGTGTGTGTTTCAGAAATGGATGGGTGTTGTGCTAAATCCTGAAGCATTTGATTAGCTGCAATGGTTGCATGACTATGTACATAAGGAATTACATTGCATTGATTTAATCAATCAGTATGCAATGTTGTTGACAATTTGATTAAAATTGACTTGTAGGAAGGATCATATGCTATGGCCTACAAGAGAAGGACGATGAGACTTGTTCTGAAGAACAAAGTGATGGATGTGAAGTCATCCAGACTACATATCTTATTGATTTTTAATGTTCGAGAAGGAGAAGGATGCTTAGAAGTGGGAGGCTCCTAGGACTATCACTCTTAACTTAGGTTATACATCAGATAACATAATGGATTCCATGACATAGGGAGTTTGTAGCACAAGTTCTAGACGGATCCTAGAGTGGGATCCAGTGATCATGAGAGAAACATGCTTGTATTAGTAGACCCATTTGATGGGTGATGACGCAAATGGATACATAAAATATCAAAAATAGATAAGGATGCAAGTCACTCTAGTACAAGACATTCAAACACAAAGAATACAAGATGTACAATTACATAGGGAGTGGAAAGCTCAATTTCAAAGGGAGTGACTACAACCCATGATACATAAGAAGTACTCCAAGAGGGAGAAGATCATAAAATTTGAAAATATTGACATGATTCTTGGAATTAGAAGTATGGCATAAATCAGACAAGATTGTTCTCAGTTAAGAAAAATACACAGTAGTAATCTTGAAGAGATTCAGGATGACGAATTACAACTCCATGGCCACACATATGATGATGAATATGAATCTGTGATTTTTCTTTATATTTGGAGGATCTCATAGACAATTGAGTGGATCCTAGATGTACTTGGTTAGCCTCAAGATGGATATATGATTTGTAGTAAATACATGGTAGAGTTTAGACATGTACAGCAAAGCATGTGTTGAGGTACTATTGGATACAAAATCAGATATGTCTCAGACAGAGAAACAAATCTACAAGGGTATATGGAATGTGACTAGTGTAGTGGACAAGAAATAGCACAACGAAGATGTTTCTCCATTTTGTGATTAGTTATAATATCCTAGTTTACTAAGAAAGTAGTCATCATGGACACTTAGTACAACAATAACAGATCTTATTGCATCCAATATTACAATATGAGAAACAATAAGACTTCAGAAGGTACCTAGTCAATTGTATCTAAGATAGAGTGTAAAAAGGAGTAGTGCAACTCCAATATATATCCATTGATAAGCTTGGTCTAGTACATAATGACTCCTCTTGTTGAGATGGATCATTGATGTTTCTCCATTGGTAGAAGTGAGTAGAAAAATACCCCCAGTTAGTAATGTTGGACATGACTTAGGCATTCTCCCCATTAACAAGTCATGTAGTGGTACATAGCTCAGACACTGATTAGACATATAGCAGTATATGGTTCAGGATAGCCATACATTGGTATATGGATCAGATTAGATATGTAGTGGTACATGGATTAGATAATCCATGTAGAATATAAGACATTTAGTAGTACACATCTCAAATTAGTCATGCATGAATACCTGACTTAGATGTTTTTTAGTCAAGGTACATGGATCAAATATGCAGGGGATTTAGTACAAACAACCAAGGGCTGTTGTAGCTCATGTAGAGTGCACACATTCATGAGAAGAGTTATACTCAAGACTGTTGGGGATTTTCCAAAGATTATCAGTAGAACTCATATACCAGTTCAAGGTCTCCCATACTATCATATACTTGAGTGAGTTATAGTCAGGACTATCGAGGAACAATCAAACTCTTGGAGAGGTCAAATAGCCATATAGTTGGCTACAGGGGTACATTGGGATAGAAAAGAAGAATGAAACCACTTTAGAAGTGGTCAAGACTTAGAGAAAATCATAGAGAATGTAAATATCATAGAGAACTTATCTAGAGTGTAGAATATTCCTTTCATATCCCCACTTAATTGATCACCAAAAGTGTGGACCATGCCAAATACCTAGGGGGACTAAGTGACATTAATTAATTAGCCTAGAGAATTTTGCTAAGTAATTATTATTGAGGTTTGTAATTAGTTTGATTTAATGTCATTATTAAATAATATGCAAAATTAATTATGTATAAAACAAGTCTCCATGTCAGGAGGGCGCACTTGGGCAATCCAACTTTCCATGGAGGAAAATAGAAACTGTCATAGGACTAACAAAAGACAAGGAAAAATAGTCAGAGACAAAAAAGGAAACTCTGGGCCAAAGGAGGACTCAATTTCCATTTTCGAGATTCAGTGAAAAAGATCAAGTGCAAAAAAATCTTTCATAAGGAAAAACAACAACTCTATGCCAAAGGAGGGTGCAGTTTCCATTTTGAGGTTCAGTTACAAAAGAAGACAGTGCAGAAAATATGTCATAGGAAAAAGAAGGCAACTCAAGACCAAAGAAGGGCATAGTTTCTAAATTGAATTAAGGTGGATGATAGGGAAACATATCTTGTGTCTCATACATGCTAATTTCTCAAGGAGGGAACACCATGTGCCTAGGGTTATGGTTTTAGCAAGGGAAACTTTCTCAACAGGTGATTGCCTTACCCAACAAGTCACCAGAGGTTTACTTAATGTCAATTGGAGATTCATTATTAAGTTTGGTTGTTGATTATTTTTATTTTTATGAAGATAAGGATTTTTTACTGAGTTTTTTGGCTCATTCTCTTCGAATATGCTCCGCAAGCTTCCATTTTCCCTTCTCCTCCCCTCTTCTCCCCTTCTCATTGCAGGTTATATTGGAGCTAAGGAGCATCCAATCTGAGTTGATTCAATATTTGTTATCAGATTCCAGCCATCCATGACTATGTATTATATTTCATTAACAAGTCCATAAGTTTCCAGTATCTCAGGGTTCAAACCTCCATGTCCTTCCTTGAATTTTTCCTTTAAAATACACTGTAATGATGCATAATGTTGAAGAGAATGTTATAGATCATTTATGAGAGTAATTTATACTTTATTGTTTTTAATATGTTATAAACATTCTCTACAAATTTTATTCCAATTTGTTTCAAGATGGTTGATATTTACTTGTTTTTAGTCAACCTAGTCTATATTTGGATTGGAAAATGACTAGTTTTACTGTAACTTTCATATTTTGACTTATAAGACTCAAAATAACACCATTATTGTACCAATGAATCAAAAACAAGCATATATAAGTCCCCCAAGTCCAAAAGAGAGACTTCGTAACCCCCTTACCATGTTTGGAAAATCCTGAAAATGGAGCTAGTGAGATGCCCCATGAGCTAGTCTCACCTTTACAACTTGCAGGATAACTTCCCTTGCCTCTAATATGTTATAAGACTTCATAAATTTCTGATTAATGTCTCATAACATTATAAAATAGCCTTATTCATTTTACACGAGACTCTGGTTGTTGGATTTGAAAAATTCTTCCTAGTTGCATGGTTGTGTGACCCAGAAGCGTGGGAGTAGGTTTCAGTGAAGCTGATTCCAAAAACTAAATGTATTAATCTTGTATATTGATCTAGGAACAAAGCATCAATCTCGTCAAATATTAATGAACAAATAGCTCATGAAATGGTGTAATCGGTCTAGAGGAATAGTAGTCGCTCTGTATTCACATAAATAATGAATGATGACAATTACAATGTCATGCTACAGGCATGAATGAATGATCAATTTGAATCCTCAAGGAGGTCATTCAAATTGAATGAGTGAGTCTAGCTTAACTGACTGTAAGCCATGGTCCACACTCAGTTAACCATTGATCAAAACCATAATTGACTCAACTAACCTTAACTGAAGTCGGAGTGCAATAAATGACTGAGTATCAACTAAAAGAGATCAGACACATGTCACAGCTCACCAACCATCAAGAGGTAGCACTACATTGACTCCAGTGAACCCTGATGAGGTTAACTGAAGTTGAACTGCACATCAAAATTTGGTGGAGGTGCCCCTGTTGACTCTAGTTCATTAAATAATATATTTAATGAGAGGAGGCACCTTAACTGACCTATTTAACTGATTGTAACCACCAGTTACCAATTAGGTGCATTAATATCACTCAGATCACCCCCGGAGTGCTCCAGTTAGCCTTCTCGAACGTAGGAGAAGGCTAAGTTAGCCTCCTTGACTAAAGGTAGGCATGGGTGAGACTGGATGATGACATTTAATGCTCCACTGATGTCAATTAATGTCAATAATACTTAGGAGAGTGTTTTAACTAGGCCAATTTGAACAAAAAGAGTATGTATGGTGGTAAATGTCTCCAACACCCCCCCTTAAGCTATACTCAGGAAGAGTTAGAAAACATAAATGCATAAAAATGCTAGGGTGCCAACAACTAAGGCCAAATGTCACCCTGTACAATGCTGAAACTGAAACAATGCTCAAAACAAACCAAGTGAGGAAAAGAGGGAAAACCCAGTGGGAAACCCCCCCCCTCAAGCTGAACACTGAAAGTAGTCTAAATCACCATGATGAAATCACCCCCAATAGTGAAAGAAGGTAAGTGAACTTCTTTTCTGAAAATCTCTTGGTGAAGATGTATGCAATCTGCTCATTAGCTGGGCAGTATTGCAGAATGATGGTCCTGTCATGCACTAGCTCCCTGATATGGTGCATGTGGATCTCTACATGCTTGGTCCTATACCTAGTAAATGGATCCATGAATATCTTAATAGCACTTTGATTGTCACAAAAGAGGATAGTGGACAAAGTACTACCAAGATAAAACTTTGAAAGAATGCCTTGCAACCAAACTGCTTGGATGCAAGCATTCACCGCTCCTCGATACTCGGCCTCTGCTGAAGATAGTGCTATGGCAGCCTGATTTTTTTTTGACCAGAAAACGGGGCCACCACCAAACATGAATACATATCTATAAGTAGACTTCCGATCAATAGAATCACCCACCCAATCGGAATCTATGTATCCAACCAGCTCTAGCTCAGAGTCTGTAGCATAGTGAATGTCGTACGTCTTGGTTCCCTGAATATACTAGAGGATCCTCTTAGCTTCCTTCCATTGAATATCATGAGGCTGCTGCATGTATATTGATATATCATTCATGACATAATAGATATCAGGTCGAGAATGTGTCAAGTACAACAAGCTACCAATCAGCTGTCGATAGATAGTGCAGTCCATAAGAGGTGTGCTTTTTCCTTCTTCAAGGTTGATCCCTGAAAGGAAAGGGAATGGTGCAGGCCTACAATCAGTCATGTTAAACTTGACTAATAGGTATGAAATATATTTGGACTGAGTGACCATAATCCCATCATAACTTTGCTCAATTTTAGGCCCCAATTTTTTGTTTAGAAGCCCCAAATCACTCATTTCAAAGGCATTGTGGAGAGCAGTTTTGATGGCTGAAATGGAGGAAACAGTGCTACCTATTATCAGTAAGTCATCAACATATAAAAAAATTATAATTAGATGACCATCATACTGCTGTAAATATACATTTGTATCTGATCTACATCTCTGAAATTTTTGCGAGAGAAGGAAGGCATCCATCTTGGAATACCACTCTCTTGGGGCTTGTTTTAACCCGTATAGTGACTTCTTTAGCTTGCAAACCAAATATGGATCAGTGAAGTATTCCTTAGGATGATTCACATATATCTCCTCATGAATATATCCATGTATAAAGGTTGACTTAACATCCATCTGATGCACTTCCCGGTGCTTGGATGCTGAAATTGCCAAAACAAGGCGGATGGAGTCCATTTTTGCAACCGGTGCAAAGGTCTCATGGTAGTCCAATCCTTGGACCTAAGAGAAAAAATTTTCCACCAGCCTTGCCTTATATTTGTATTTTCTTCCATCAGCATCAACCTTGGTTTGAAACACCCACTTGCGTTGAACCAATTTCCTTCCCGGAGGAAGAGAAACTAGCTCCCAAGTAGTGTTTTTTTGAAGAGAAATCATCTCTTCATCAATGGAAACTTGCCATATCGGATCCTTCCGAGCATGGTAGTAGGATTTTGGATCTAAAATAATAATAAAATATCAAGTTTTGGACATAAAATTATCAGGACAAAAGAGCGCAATACCTGCTCTTTGGAAATCAGACCGGGTTCTCCTTGGATCATCCAGATTTCCAATGTTTTCTCCTACGGAGGAGAGTGTCTGTCAGGCCCATGTAGGAAGATGATTTTGCACTTCAGGTTATGATTCAGCATATTATTATTGCTGCACACTGATATCAAAAATCATAGGATCCAAATCAGGGTCATCACCCCCAATTTCATCATCCAAATATTCAGTAGAATAGAAAGGAAATTCAACAGTTTTCTCCTTCACTAGTTCCACCTCCTAAACATGCTCATCGAACTTGAAACTTCTCTCGATGATGACCTATTTGGTATTGATATACAAAAGATTTAAACCTTTATATTCATCAGGATACCCAATAAACAAACATTCTTTTCTTTGTGTTTGCAAAGCCCTTCTTTTATCAAGCGGAATCCGGGCCCATGCAGTGGACCCAAACACCCGTAGGTTCGACACATCCGGCTTGTGTATAAATTATGCTTCAAAAGGGGTATTCCATTTCATGGATGAGTGTGGTACCCTGTTTTTAATTTATTATATAGCATGCATGGCCTCAGCCCACAAATTTGCAGCAAGCTTCTTGGATTCCAACATATAGGTGGCCATCTCCTTGAGAGACCGATTCTTTCTTTTTGCTACTCCGTTCTGCTGGGGAGTGTAGGGAATTGAATGTTGGACCTGAATACCACTTTGGGAGAATATGTGTAGCAACTCATTACTGAAACACTCCCCTCCATTATCATATCTCAAGATCTTTATCTTAATCCTAGAGGCATTTTCGATCATGGCATTCAATTCAGAAAATTTTTCACATACTTCCGTTTTCTTTTTGAGAAAGAAAACCCATGTATACCTTCAAAAATAATCAATAAAAGTAAGGAGATACCTTGATCCATTCATGGATGTGACAAGCATTGGACCACTGATATTATAATGTATCAGCCCCAATATGCATGTATCTCGGTTTGCCTTCCCCCGATCGAACTTATGCTCAGGGTGTTTTCCAATCACACGGCCTTTGCAAATTCCTGTGGTTGCCTTGATGACCGGGAGGCCTTCATCCATGGAGTTTTTCTGTAATTGCTGAAAATATTTGAAATTAATATGGCCAAACCTCTCATGCCATAGCCTACTAACTTCATTTCCATGATTTAGTAGAGCAGTGGGCTTTGCATCCGTAACAAAGTGAGAGAACTCATAGGATTTTGCATGATGGGTTGCAAGGCCTTTAGCAATGAGTTTCCTGGATGCAATTTCTATTATCTCAACATAATTTGGGCTAAAAGAAACTCTCTTAGACACTCCTATATGTGTCATCTGATAGACACTAAGGAGACTTGATGCCAGAGATGGTACATACAAAACATTTGAAAAAAAACCATTTTCAAGATCAACTATACTTTGTCCTTCTGAAATGATGGTGGAGTCATCTCCCATGTGGATGGGGATGGATTTTCTGGTCTCCAAGGATGAAAAGGAGTATCTTTCAGCCATCATGTGGTTCAAAGCTCCAGAATCAATCAACAGTGCTTTGTACTTCGAATTGCTTGCCATGAGGGCATGACCTTTTTCATGTTGCGGTTCCCAATCTTGCCGATCTCTCCTCCGAAATATTTCCGGAATATTGATTTGATTTCTCTAAAGGAGAGAGGTAGCTTCATCAATATTCTTCTTCATGCAGGCATGTTCAGGGTGGAAGCCCTTCCCACAATAAGAACACTTAACTTTTTCCTTGCCATGGTGCCCTTTTCCTTTGTTCTTCCCTGAGCCGGAAGACTCATCATGCTGGTGATTTTGAACTCTAGGTTTAGGAACATCTAATTTAGTTTTTTTATTCTTTTGTTTCTTTCCTTTAGCCTTCACATCTTTGGGCCCCAAGACATGAACGGCTTGATCACGGGAAGATCTGATGATCCCCATCTAGACAAGCTTGTCATGTTCACATGTTAGGGACTCAATGAAGGCATTGAGTGTAGGAATATTCCATTTAGGGGTTGTGAGCTTCCCCGCACGGAATGTAGAAACAAAAACTAAATAATCAGCCCCAAGTTTGGAGAGTATGGCAAGGATGAGCTGATCATCCTCCTTCTCCACCTTGCATTGCTTCAAGAGTAAAACAGTATGCTTGAACTTTGTGAATAAATCATTGAGAGTCTCGAAGTTGGAGGGTTGGAGAGACATGAGTTCATTTTCAAGCTAGTAAACCCTCAAGTCATCATGTTTTCCATATAGAGTCTCCAATTTGTCCCATATTTCTTTCGGAGTCTCAATCCCGCAATATGGAAGAGAAGGTCTCGGGAAATAGAGAGGCACAAGAAACCGAAGGCTTCATCCTTCTTGTTCAAGAATTTCGATTTTTCTATGGCAGATCCAGGCTCATCTTCAGTGTCCATGGTGTCTCTAAAAAGTCCTTTGGAGTGCATTTGAATCTCCATATCACCTTTCCATGCATGGAAATTGCATGGAGTCAAGAGATATACTAAGGAGGCCATCTGGATGTGCTGGAGCGAATGCTTCACCTATAGAAACCTAAAAATCAAAACAGAAAGGGAAATGTAAGGTTGAAAATATTGCACATTTTAGGCTTTAATCACACCCAACATAGTCAATCAAGCAAGATTGATCAACAAGTTCTTTACTTGGGGTATTAAGTGGTAAGCCTTGGCTTCTAGTGTAGTGCTGGAGTTTTGAGCTATTGCTCAAATTTCATGCAGAAATATGTCAATTTTTTTTTTTTGAGAGATAGAGCTCCATCCCGCCGTACGCTCTGATACCATATTAATATTGTATATTTATCTAGGAACAAAGCATCAATCTCATCAAGGATTAATCAACAAATAACTCATGAAATGGTGTAATCGGTATACAGGAATAGTATCCGCTCTGTATTCACATAAAGAATGACTGATTACAATTACAATGTCATGCTACAGGCATGAATGAATGAGCAATTCGAATCCTCAAGGAGGTCATTCGAATTGAATGACTGAGTCTAGCTTAACTGATTATAAGCCATGGTCCACACTCAGTTAACCACTGATCAAAACCCTAATTGACTCAACTAACCCTAACTGAATTCGGAGTGTAATAAATGACCGAGTCTCAACTGAAAGAGATTAGACACATGTCACAGCTCACCAACCATCAAGAGGTAGTGCTACACTGACTCTAATGAACCTCGATGAGGTTAACTGAAGTTGAACTCCACATCAGAAGTTGGTGGAGGTGCCCCTGTTGACTCCAGTTCATTAAATAATATATTTATTGAGAGGAGGCACCTTAGCTGACCTGTTTAACTGATTGTAACCACCAGTTAGCAATTAGGTGCATTAATATCACTCAGATCAACCCCAAAGCTCTCCAGTTAGCCTCCCTGAATGTAGGCGAAGGCTAACTTATCCTCCTTGACTGAAGGTAGGCGTGGGTGAGACTGGATGATGACATTTAATGCTCCACTGATGTCAATTAATGTCAATAATACTTAGGATAGTGGTTTAACTAGGTCAATTTGACCAAAAAGAGTGTGTATGGTGGTAAATGTCTCCAACAAAATGGTACCCAATTTAAATATGTTTGGGAATATACTTTCATAGTCCTAAATTTTCCTTTATTTCTCCCAATAGCCTATTGTCCTATTTGCGAAAGTATCAACTACTTTCCCTTATTTGCCTAGTTTCAAGAGTTGTCTAATTGAGTGCAATTTTTCATATAACATTTTGGTTAAAATTACCTCAAATATAATATTCTGATCTTATTAAAGATATGGGATATTAAAATGGTATTTGAGCATGGTCCTCCATACCTACTCTTGATATTAATTAATGGGTCCAAAATTTAATTCTGATTATAAAATAAAGGTATCTAAAGAAGAGGAAGTTGACTTTGTGGAAGGGAGATTCCATGAAGATATGGATGAGAAGGATGAGTTCAGGAAATTTGTGAGAAACATGTTGAAAGGGATGAGTAAAATTTCGTCCAATATCATTTAGTCTGTTCAAAACACTAGAGAGTTCCTAGCTAAGTAGATGGGTGCTAAAGATGGAGAAGGGAGCAACATTGGCTCCTAGTTTGAAGAGAGAAAGATATTGAGTGGATCCTCTTCTCGAAAACCAGGCCTTAGAATAGGCATATGGAATATAAATATGAAAATTAGCTGCATCTGAGAACCACCATGCCCAAGTTCATGGAATTCCCAAAGGAAGACCCTGAAGTGTAAGGCTAAAACACTTGCTTCATGGGAGGAGAAATCTGTTACATATCAAACCTTGAGTGAGGAGTGTAGAAGAGTTCTACCATTAAGATATTTTTGTGAAACTCAGTATAGGGGGAAGACAAGAGGAGTTCAAAGGCTTCCATATTAGAATTTTTAGTTCACAAATTCATGATTGGAAGAATCACCTTACCATACTTTGATGGCACTTCCAAGTGCACACTGAGCTCTTGGATTCAGAAATTGGACACTGATTTCCAACTTAATCCTATGGCAGAGATGGATGCCATCAAATTGAAAACCTTACATATTTATGGGGAGGCCAATTATTGGTGGTTTCATGGCATGAATAACTTAGTCCATGATCAAGTAGTTACCTATGAGGAATTCACCCGAATATTAACAGAAAGGTTTGACCAAAGAGATCCTAACATCTGATTTCGTGATTTGGCACATATTAGACAAGTGGGAACTCCTTAATCTTACATATCAGAATTACAAAAGGTGGATGTAATGGTCATAGATATATCAGAAGCAAGGTTGATCCTTTTGTTTAAAAAATGATTGGATGAACGTTTGATAGGGCTGGTGAAAGCTTACTGACCCGCAACTCTACAAGAAGCGGTGAGCAGAACTAGACACCTACAAGATGTAATTTCAAGGAACAAGTACCCTCCTAGACCCTATATGCATCTTAAATTGTAGAATCATGGACCTTTGATGAGGAAAATTCCTGCCCTTGGTAAGAAATATTACTCCTACAAGGATCAAGATGAGTTGAGGAGGAAGAAGATTTGTTTTTCCTTCTAAGAACCTTGGGTTTCGGGACGCAAGTTTGCGAAGGGGAAGGAACACTACATTAAAGATTTCTATGAAATTTATGGGGAGATGGTGGAAGAAGATGCGATGGAATATGGATAGTATGAAACAACTGAAGAGGAGGAGCAACTCCCTCAAAACAAAAGAAAAATTACAGAATTAAATGGAGTACCCTAGTTCCATACATTGAGGCCGAAAGGATTACTGCAAGATGAAAGAATCACAACCCTTGTTGATGGGGGTGCCACCCACAATTTTAATGATGCATCCCTGGTGGAGAAAAGGAAGCTTCAAAATGAGTCCTTTGAAGGGTTCACTATGGTTATCCCGGTGAACCATACCATGGAATGCAATAGATGGATTCCAAACCTACAAGTGAATCTAGGAGACTACACAATGAAAGAAAACTTTTATGTTGTCAATGTGGCAGACACCAACATGGTTCTGGCAGTTCAATGGTTGTACTCCATTGGATAACACTCCATGAATTACAAAATACCCCAAATAAGTTTCAAAGATGCTGAATGGAAACCTATAGTTCTGAAGGGTATGAATACTTATCGAAGCCAATTAATTTCTACCAACAACTTGAGATCCACTCTAAGGCATGGGGACATTGAATGGGATTTTGAATGCCATATTATCACTAAGGGAACTACTCTCAAGGTTTCCTCCCAGCCCAAAGACATAAAAAATCTGTTGCACAAGAAGAAGGGACTTTTTCAAAACACGTTGAAAACCTTCCACATGGAAGGCCACCTGACTGTGGAATGGAACACATAATTGAGCTGGAAGTTGGCACACTTCCAAAACAATCAACCCCTATAAGCATCCAAAGAAATTAAAGGATGAGATTGAGAAGGCCATCAAAGAGCTCCTTGATTTGGGATTCATTAGACCAAGCTCCAGTCCTTCTGCTTCTTTAGTGTTCTGGTGAAGAAGAGGCATGGAACACTCAAAATGTGCATAGAATACCATGCCTTGAACCAGAAAACTGTAAAGAACTGGTACCCAATTCCCTAGATTGATGAACTGATGGATGAACTGCATGGAGAAAAAATATTCTCCAAAATATACCTTTGTTCAAGATACCACCAAATCAGAATGATGGATGAAGACATACAGAAGACAACCTTTCATTTTCATTTTGGTCATTTTGATTTTTTTCTCATGCCATTTGGCTTGACTAATGCTCTGACAACCTCCCAATCATGCATGAACAAGGTTTTCAATGAGCATATCCATAAGTATGTCCTCCAGTCTTCTTTGATGACATTCTGATTTATAGTAGGACATGGGAGGAGGACCTAATCCACTTAGATATGGTTCTTACTATACTTGCACATTAGTCCTTCTATGCTAAGATGTCCAGGTGTGAGTTTGGCATGACAAAATTTCTATATCTCAGATTTGTGATCTACCAAGAATGGAACAAAGTGGAACAAGAAAATATAGAATCCATATTGAGTTGGCCAAGCCCAAGAAACCTCACTGAACTGAGAGGGTTCATTTTCCTTTGTAATTACTACCATAATTATATCAGAGGATACTCCCAGTTCACTGCACCTTTGACAGATTTGAATGAGAAGGGTGCATTTAGTTGGAATGGGGAGGATGAAAAAGATTTTGAGAAGATGAAGGAGATAATGAGCAACTATTTGGTACTTGCTTTACCTAAATTTTCCAAACCTTTTGTGTTGGAATGTGATGCTTCTGGAGAAGGCATTGGAGTTATTCTAATGCAAGATAGCAACCCTATTGTATTCGAGAGAAGAAAATTGCAGCCTCATGAAAGGATATATTCAATATATGACAAGGAGATGTTGGCCATTATGCATGCATTGGCCAAGTTCTGACATTACTTGGTTGGAGGAAAATTTGTAGTGAATATCGATCACAGAAGTATTAGACACTTCCTAACCCAGAAAGTGATCAATGACAGGTAGAAAACATGGGTGACCAAAGTCCAGTTGTATGACTTTGATATTGAATATAAAAAGGAGAAGATGAATGATGTGGTTGACGCCCTTTCCTGCAAGCCTACACTCTCTTTGCTACAAATGCTAACTAAGTGGAAGATATAGTTGGGAAATAAATATTTAAAGAATCAATTTCCTTTAGAATTTTTAGATGGGGTAAGTCAGAATGAAGAATACAAGGTACATGCTGACCTAATCTACTACAAAAATAGAATGTTCTTAGCTCCCATATATGCATTAAAGAAGAAGATTATGGAAGCTGCACATGATGCACCAGTGGCTGGACACCTTGGTTTTCTGAATACTTACTAGAAGTTAAGAGAGAATTCCCATGGAAGGGCCTCGAAAATGATGTTCTTAGGCATGTGAGGGAATGTTATGCATGCCAACAGAACAAAGTGGAGCACAACCATCCTATTGGACTCCTCCAACCTCTTCCTATTCTAGAATAGAAATGGGAGAGTGTCTCCATGGAATTCATCACTGGGATGCCAAAGGCTCAAGGAAAAGAAACCATTTATGTGGTGGTTGAGAGGTTGACCAAATTTTCACACTTATTTGCAGTCACCTCTACTATTTCATCTAGTGAGGTTGTTGCTTTACTTTTTAAGGATGGTTTCAGGCTGCATGAATTTCCTAGAACTATAATCAGTGACATGGAAAACAAGTTCACTAGTTCCTTTTGGCAGGCTCTATTTGGACTGGTGGGAACAAACCTGAATGTGAGTACCAACTATCACCCTCAGACAGATGGACAAACTGAAAGGGTGAATCAAAGGATTGAAGGGTACCTCCATAATTATGTTACGGGACAACAAAGAGCTTGGGCCACTTGGCTCCACTTGTGTGAGTTATTCTATAATACCACCTTTCATATTTCCATCAAAATGACCCCATTTATCGATGCATATGGGTATGGGGCTCCAAATTTTGTAGATTTAATGTTTGGAGACTACATTGCCCAAAAGGCTAAATATTGGTTATAGGAAAACCAAGACATTCTAAAGGAATTAAAAGAGAATTTTCATATGGGTCAGAACCATTAGAAAGTGTATGCAGATAAGCACTGAATTGATAGATTATTCCAGGTAGAAGACTCAATTTACCTAATGCTGCAACCTTATAGAAATTCTTCTTTGAAGAAGAAAGGGGATGAAAAACTCCAGCCAAGATTCTATGGGCCCTAAAAGATTCTAAGAAATTTGTGGCCTACGAGTTAGAACTTCCACGAGAGAGTAAGATCCATAATGCTTTCCATGTATCCTTTCTGAAAAAGGAATTTGACAATCAGATATTGGCATCATAAGAACTACCACCCTTGGATGATGAAGGTCACTTGGTCTTAGTACTTGAGAAAGTGTTGTAGATCAGAGAAAGGAAACTGAGGACCAAAACCAATAAAGAGTATCTAATACAATGGAACTTGGTTACCCAGTGAAGATGCCACTTGGGAGGGTGAGTAGATACTGCATCATATTGGTTTGATTCTACTTGAGTATAAGAAGAATTAGGAGGGGATGACTATCATATCCCCACCTAATTGATCACCAAAAGTGTGGACCATGCCAAACACCTAGGGGGACTAAGTGACATTAATTAATTAGCCTAAAGAATTTTGCAAAGTAATTATTATTGAGGCTTGTACTAGTTTGATTTATTGTCATTATTAAATAATATGCAAAGTTAACTACGTGGAAAATAATTTTCCATCTCAAGAGGGCGCACTTGGGAAAGCCAACTTGCCAAGGAGGAAAATAGAAACTCTCATAGGACTGATAAAAGCCAAGAAAAAGAAGTCAGACACAAAAAATGTAACTCTGTGCCAAAGGAGGGCACAATTTCCATTTTGGAGACTTAGTCACAAAAGATAAAGTGCAAAAAAGGATGCCATAAGGAAAAGCAAAAACTCTAGGCCAAAGGAGGGTGCAATTTCCATTCTGAGGTTCAATTACAAATGCAGGAAGTGCAAAAATGTTGTCATAGGAAAAAGTAGTCAAATTTATGCCAAGGATGGAATAGTTTCTAAATTGAAGGAAGGTGGATGATAGGGAAACATCTCTCTTGTCTCATACATGCTAATTTCTCAAGGAGTGTGAACCACATGGCTAGGGTTAGGGTTTTATCAAGGGAAACTTGCTCAGCAAGTGATTGACTTTCCCAACAAGTCACCAGAGTTTTATTTAAAGACAACTAGAGCTCCATTATTCAATTTTGTTGTTGATTATTTTGATGTTGATTAAAATAAGTCTTATTTACCTAGTTTTGTGCCTCGTTCTCTAGGGATATGTTCCCCAAGGTTCCCTTTTCCCTGCTCCTCCCCTCTTCTTCCCTTCTCATTGTAGGTTATACTAGAGCTAAGGAGAAACCACTATTAGTAGATTCAAGATTTTTTAGAAGATTCCATCCATCCATGATGGTGTATCATATTTCATTAACATATCCATAAGTTTACAGTATCTGAGGGTTCAAACCTCCATGTTCTTCCTTGATTTTTTCCTTTAAAATACACTGTAATGATGCATAGTGTTGAAGAGAGTGTTATAGATCATTGATGCGAGTAATTTCGACATTATTGGATGCAATATTTTATCATAAACATTCTCTATGAATTTATTCCATTTGATTCAATATGGCTGAGATTTACTCATTTTTAGTCAACCTACTCTAGATTTGCATTGGAAAATGAGTAGTTTTACTGTGAATTTCATATTTCGACTTATAAGACTCCAAATAACACCATTATTGTTCTTATGAGTCATTAAAATTCATATATAAGTCCCACAATTCCAAAACATAGAATTTGTAACCCCCTTACCTTGTTTGCAAAAGCCTAAAGATTGACCCAGTGAGCTGCCCCGTGAGCTAGTCTCACCTTTACAAATTACATAGTCACTTCCCTTTCCTGTGATATTATATAAACATTAATAACCCTATTATTAATGTATTATAACCTTATAACAGAGCCTTATTTATTTTACACAAGCCTCTAGTTGTTGGATTTGAAAAAGTCTTCCTGGTTGCATGGTTGGGTGACCCAGAAGCGTGGGAGTAGGGTTCAACGGAGCTGATTCCAAAACCTAATTGCTCCCTGATTTAAATTTTTTAGGGAAGATACTTTATCAGTCCTAAATTTTCCTTGATTTCTTCCAACATCCTACTGCCCTGTTTTCAAAAGTATCAACCACTTTCTTTTATTTGCCTAGTTTCAAGAGTTGTCTGATTGAATGCAAATTTTCATATAAAATTTTGGTTAAAATTACATCAGAGATAATATTCTGATCTGATTACAAATATGGGATATTACAATTCCAGAATTCAACAAGCATAAAGTCAGTATTGAAGATCATGACCAGAATAATACCTTCCATTCTAAGAGGGAGTGTTAATGTTTGAAAAGCTTCAAAAGAAGTAGTAGTGAGATCTTCACCAGTTTCTCCATTTTTCCATAGCATTGTGCACTCTCTTCTACACTTAGGGTATTTGATTATGATACATTGAATGAAGTTGTAAGATGTTCAATTTAAGAGACTAAACCCATAATAATACAACTTATTCCCATCATGTTAATGAAGTTCATTGAAACGCTTGAGATACCAAAATTATCTTCAAAAATAATGGTGAAATGTCATGTGCTAGAATATTTTAACAACCAAGAACTGTGATTCTATGGATCAATTGTGACCAGGATTTCGGATTGTGTTGCTTATGCTCAAATAAAAGTTTTTCTAATAGTTTATATGCAAAAGAAATTGGTTCCATTGGTTCCCCAATGTTTGAGTGTTTTCAGATAGCAACCTAACATGAATTAAGAGGCAAAGATACAAAATGAAGCTTAGAATGGTAGTTCTTGAACAAGTTATCTTTTAGGGGTATCGAGTGCATCTAAATTTATCATAGAATGAAGTGGGAAACAAGAGAAAAAATTATCAAGGCACCAAATATTATGGTCCTACAAGTTTTTTCTAGATCCAGGCATGCTAATCATGACCTATTCTATTATATATGCATTTTTAATACACCGAAAGCATGCCTATATGTTAAAATATTTTTTTGTTATAAATATGTTAATTGGATTTTTTAAACTGTTTTGACATCCAATAACTACTGAAAATAGTAATCAACATTTAGACTCAAATCAAACAGAGAATGGTGGCTTAGAACATTCAGACGAAAAGATGGAGGAAATAGTTCCAACACATGGGAGTTGACTCCAAGAATTACGATTCAGAATTAATCCATGTGGATAGCCCGAGATTTTTAATTGTTGTTAATGTAGTCTATGAGTATTTAAATACTTGAAGGGATTTAGTTCTCCCATTCAGAATTATGTGTAATAAAAATAATATCATAGCTGGTGCAATTAGAAAATTTTATTTTTTAGTTAATTGAGGTGTTAGGTTCACCCGATATAGTGAAATTAGTTACAACTGCAATGTTCCTATTGTACCATAACGTCTTCTCTAGGTAATAGTTACAAGGTGAAAGGAACATATCTTAAAGGGATGTTTCTCCTAGTGACTCATAATTGTAGGAAAAAACACACCATTCAAGTGTGTTTGTGATTTTGGTTAATTTAGTGAAAACAACTTACAAGTGTTTTCAATTCATAACGATAAATGTCAAGTTTCTTTGTTCAAGTTTTTTTGGGGGAATAGAATTTGGGTCACAATCTAATACAATTATAGTGACTTGTGATGTTTCTTCTAGTGACTCATAATTGTAGGAAAAAACACACAATTCAAGTGTGGTTGTGATTTTGGTTAATGTACTGAAAACAACTTACAAGTGTTTTCAATTCATAACGATAAATGTCAAGTTTCTTTGTTCAAGTTTTTTTGGGGGAACAAAACTTGGGTCACAATCTAATACAGTTATAGTCAATTCGCTTTGTTTTAGAGTGGGATCTGGGTATTTTCAAATTAAAATGTCAAGCTTCTCTGTTCAATTTTTTTCAGGGAAGAAATATTGGCTCACAAGATGACATAATTATAGTCAATTCACTTTGTTTTAGAGTGGGATCTAGGTATTTTGTTATTCTGAGTGATATTATTTCCTGCCTTGAAAATTTTGGTACCAAATAAACATATAATTGTGTTTGATTTCTTATCTTTGAGATTCACCATGTTTAAATCAATTTAAGCATCTTTGGAAAGATATTAGCTCGTTATTGCAAATATGAGATAGTTTTGGGCACTTCTGGGCATATCCTCAACCATGAAGCAATAGTAAAACAATCTGTAGTCTCATTCTAGGCAGGGTTATGTTAGAACAACATAACATATATCATTTCTAGGCATGTATCGCCCCCTCTAACAACACCAAATAACATTGATCTAATTTTGGAAATGATTTGGATAGGTTTTAGTATGAACGCCAATGGTAAAGCGACTTACTTCTCAGATCTCGGTTTTTTCAGGCAGTCCTGGGCACATTCTAGATTTCACTAAGTATTATTCATCCCCATAATACCATTTATGAGTAAGAAACAACCATAAATCATCAGTGCTAGATTGGATGGGTCCTTGTGTGAAACAACTGTGAAAATGCATGGTTCTTATGTTTGACAATTTCCTATAGTATTATTTAGGAGATAATAGTACAAATATGACCCCTTTTGCACCCATCAACAATGATGGTTTGTTCCTAGGGTTTAGAAGCATGTTATCATCTATATTTTCCCCATTCACAACATTCATACGTGTACTCATTGTGTAGGATAGGAGGATGAGCTTTGTATCTTTTCACAACCAAGTGTCCATCTATGCTATCATGTTAAATTCTCCAATATGATTATATCTTGGCACAATAATTATGTCTTTGTATTAAATCATTAAAGATATTTTCACATATTCTTAAGAAAACACTAAGATGACATGTTTGAAAGAAGGGGACATTGCTTGTGGTTAATTTTACAAATTTTGATTAGAGATTAGGATTTTCATTTCATAGTTGTTACAAAGAAAAATTCCCGTGGCTTGGGGTACCACAACAGAAACAATAACCATAGAAATCAATCCTTTCCCATATGCAAGAGAAATAAAACATCTAACACTAAATGATCTCAAAACATACCTTATTTCGGATGGTTGATGTAGATCCCCGTTGAGATTTTCCACTCTCACTTGTATTAGCAATTTTCTCTCTCAACTTTCAGTAAACAAGACAAGCATGCTATATAATGGTGTTAGACCTACTCTAGCATATATAATCAATAACATATAAACATTTAAAAGCATCCATGGATTCAATACTCATTTAAATACACATTATTGGATAGGAAAACATATTTCTATTAATATAAATCAGAGATTACAATAGTGACAACCTCTGTTGGCACGTTTGTGAACCGAAAAAACTGAGTCCTCCACTTGGGCCTCCACCACTTCAATCCTCCATCTCTTGATAGCAAGCTCACAAGCAAAGGAAATATTTGGAAGAACACAAAGTGCCCCAAGGGACAAAGGGATACATAATCAAGTATAAGCTCTGACAACAATGGACTATAGTTTTCTTGCTCTTCAATTTCTCTCCCTTCAATGTATCCAAAGTGTTCCTTATATAGTGCTTCAATGGGGTAATGGAAGGTCAAATTCGAGTGATCTCAAGGCATATGGAAGGCCAAGAGATAAGTGACTCACATCCACATCAAGGAAAAGTCCAACACTATTTGTCCTTTTGCACACATCTCGATGTACGCAGGTTTGAGGGCCATATCCGCGTATATACGGGAGAATAGGTTTAAAAGTTGTGTATGGAAAATAATGCATGTTTTTAGGGATGATATTGGAAACATCAAAGGTAGAAAAATGGTCCATGGGGTCCAAAGAGTCTGCAGAGGGATAGGGAAGGCCATAAATGTGTGATCCACCATGTGTGGTAAAATCAGCTGTAACAGATGCCCCCTAATGTGTGAGGTCAGAGGGGTGATACAATGGTTGAAATACATTATAAGTCCATCCCAAAAGTGGAGTGATGAAGAACCAGGTGGAAGAACTAGCCATCCAATAGTATAATACAATAATCAAACTTTGCACATAACTGCAAGTACATACAGTAGTCCCAGATACATAAGAGTACAATGGCCATGAATAGGCATGATACAAAATATGACATGTGTGGTCATCACCACGTACAATATAGATAAATCAGAATCTCCATGATGAATATATACAAAGGATCATGATCTCCATGAAATTTGAAGATATATGATGGATCAAGATCTCCATAATGGCTGAAGATATCTGACATACACTGGAATCAAGTCACAAGAGATGAAATCTCATGAACACTAGCATGATCAATGAGGTAGCATATATGAAATGCCACCAATCTGGAAGGTCTTCTACACAATCTACTATGAGTACATGTCCCACTTTGTGAATAGAGGTGTCGAGGTCAAACATAGTACTCCATCATCTGATTACTAGTCATTGATGTATACTGTTAACAGACGCGAGATCACCCATCGATAATGAAAATGGGAATTAAGGTACTAGAGTGCAAACTAACAAGTGTGAATAAATGTGTTGAGGTCAAACACTTGAGAGAATCCATCGATCAAGGGACATTGATGTATTCCCAAAACTGTCGATGGCGAGAGAACCTGCCACTGATGACTACAAGTCTCAAGGCACTCAAAATGACTCTAGATTCCTATCCCAACATAAATGATCTAAATTTGATGGGATGAAATATGCTGGAAGGAGGGCATTAAGGCATCCCTCATCATCCAACATGAGGTACTCAGCAAAGCTTTATAATGTGGAAGGACTCGATCACAATGTCCATGAACTAGTAACAGTATTGGGAATGGCCGACATGCAAAGTCAAGAGAACTAAGGAATGGCCGACTCAGGTTTCAACTTCCTTCGAACAAGAGAATAAAGGATAATGGTGACTAAATGTAGGTAGCATATACTCAATATACAAAACTGGGACATCTCTGCGACATAGGAGGCATCAACAGAGGCTCCATAGGGGCTGGAAGCTTAACCAGTTGGTGGAGATAAACTTAGAAAAATAAATATAGCTCCTAAAGTCAAACTATTAACCCAACCAATGCATGTGATATACAGTGCTCTATTCGAATGAAACATGACTCAACTGCTACCAAAGATAACATCTTTTCCTGTCGGGATTTTTGGTTTTTTTTTTTGTTGGACTTTTTCAAATATTTTGAAAAGCTTGAAAAAGAATAAAAGTGCTTTATAGTTACTGATTAGGAGGAGACGATTGTCAACGTACAAAAAAACTAGTTCCAAGCAGTGGAACATACCTATGCTAAATGCAAGGACACGTGTGTAGGACAACGATACTTGGGGGAAAATCTCCTCCCAGTAAAAAAAAAAATGGGGAATCAAGCTGCAAAAGATATGTAAAAATGGCTCTGCTTGGCTAGACATGAGACAAGCTCGGGCTATATAACTGATAATCAAAGTCAGGGAAGCCAGAATAAGGCTCAATAAGGCAAGCAAAACTCCTGATAATGCAATTACAACTTGACATAAGGGAGTCCTGGGGAAAAACTCTATCCAAAAAGATCAAGAGGAGTATGAGGCTCTTGCACAAAGTCATGGAGATACTATACAAAGGACTCCCACACCCTAAAGGAAATATGTTAGCATGGGCTCCAAATGCAAAACGGGAGCTGACTAGGGCACCCATGTATGGTCAAGCTCTACCATTCACATCATGTCACTTCTAAAAGCAACAAGAAGGCTTCATGACAAGATAGAATGGGTTTGTACCTAAGGTTATAATGAAACGGTCATAAGGTCATGCAATGTGCAAACGGATGTGAAACCTAACCTATATGCTAGTTTAGACATAATACCTAAAATCGACATGGACAGGTCAAAACCACGCTCAAAATGACACACAAAATGGACTATCTCCTTCATCAAATTAGACCAAAATGGTAAAAAATGGTCAGAAACGGTCCAAAACTATAGAAAGTGGGTAAAAAGTTTCAAAATTTTCAAAAAAATCTATAAATAGTAAAAAATTCAAAAATTCCATATCATTTGAAATTTTTACCCATTTGAGCTCAAAACTTCCAACGCAAATTCTGGGAGCATCATCCGATGAAATTCAACACCGTTTGTTCCAGGTAACTCCTCATGTCCTCCTCTTCCCAATTCATGCAATTTTTTTCACTTTCCATGGTCAATTTTATTTTCTAGGCCAATCTAAAATAGGCATTTCAGCACACATGGATAACAAGGTTTCTTTCGCGTATAGGGCTGGCCATACGCAGAAAAACCTCCCAAGACCGCGTACATACGTGGTTGTTTTGCAAAAAGTCACGAATGTAGCTACGCATAAGGATTTTTAAGGTAAATAGTGACCAAAATTCATTTTTTATGTGCGGGATGGTTCTAGAATCGATGGAGAGGGAACATGGAGATGTAGAAGAGGCTGTTCAAGGTGACTTAATTGCCCAACAAGCTCTACATGCATGCGGTTTGTATAAGTTTTGGTGTCTTGGCAGCCTGAGGGCCAAACCAAGACTCCTCCAGCTGCTAGTAGATTACTAGGATCCTGACTCAGAGTCTTTTCACATCGATGGGATGTATCTCACCATAGAGATTGAGAACATATATTTTATTACTATATTATCCTGATAGGGAGAGGTGGTGAACCTACGCTCTCGCGAGCCTAGAGGTGGCCTTACTATTTATGAGTACATTGTGGTATACTGCTTTTCAGACACAAAAAAGGTTGGGAGTCAAATCCCGACAAACTCGATCCAGGTACTGCAACTGAATGCCATACTATTGGAACTCAGCAAGATAGTCGATCTAGCTTCACTCCACCAGGCCTTGCGGCCATTGATGTTCTATGCGGTGGAGTATATGAGACCCATAGTGTATGACTGGAGCACTACGATGTTGATTAACATGAAGCAGCATCTCAGTGACTGCAAGATGGGCAGGGTGAGAAACTTTGGTTTTGGTAGCATATTGAGCATGTTCTTATTTGAGCGTGTATCGGGGCTAATCCCTATAGTGGACATTTCTCCACACGGAATTCGAGATCCACCCCAACGACATTGGGAAAATCTTATGTGCAGACTGGGCAGAGGTAGGGTGGCTAACCTCTACCCAGCGGACTTCTTTCCATAGTGGCGGCGATAGATCATTTCCATTGATGACTACCCCTATGAAGGGATATATTTCCAGGGAGGCTCAGACATACCCCTACCACCAGGAGCAGCATATGGTGACATAGGTAACGAATCCCAAACCCTCTTTTTAATTTTTTTGAATTATTAAATTTTTTGTGTTTTTTTGGTGATATATAGACTTAAAAGACATGTTTTGGTGTGACGACACATAGTGACAATCTGTCATGTGTATGCAGATGTTGGACCACAACGGCCTAATAGTTTCACTTGTCATAGACAGAGGGGAAGAGGAGATGACATCCACATAAACTTTGTATGCTTGACACATAGGGTACCCATGGCGCAAGTCGAGGAATTTCTTGAGGCCATGTAGCACCAGGTGGTTGGTGTACCATGGGCATGGGTTTGATTATTTTGATGGCTAGCTAGAGCCATGGTGTTCTACCACGATCAGAAACCCCCTCCTCCTCCATAGGCTTAGAGACCTAAGAGTGTTTCATTTTTGTACTACCATGTATTATATTTTTGTGGCTCGCAAGCCCCAATTTTGTACTATGAAACTTATGTATTATGATGTCACATTTTGGATGTTTAATGAAAAACTTTTATGATGATCGATTTTATTTATTTACATGTGTGTAAAAAATATATGTTTGTGATATGCTTATGGTCTATGAAACACATGCCAATCTAACGCATAGTTAGCATATGAGTCAGCAACTTGATTAAAAATTCTTGAAACATGTATGTATGTTATGTTATCAAATTGTCGTTCTAGCAATCTCACACGTAAGAATCTTCGTAATAATGTCGGATCCCTAATACGATACAATCCATTAAGCTATGAAACCACTAACTGGGAATCAAGACATACCTCAAGAGAGAGAACACCATGTGAAATGACATCCCGCAATAACTCAATAACGACACTATATTCAGCAACATTGTTCAAAGAAGGCCATAAACATACACCTCCTGAAGACAATACCTGACTCGTAGGAGTATAAATTACCCAAGCAGTAAAAGCTAAGTTTTGATTGCGGAGGCTAGCACCATCAGCAAATCCTATGTAAGAAGAAGACTCCATCGACATCTTCCATAAGAAACGAAAGCTAATTAACAAACCTGATCACCATAAGAAAACCTAACTATGCAAAAAATTGTACAATAATATACAATAATCAACCCTGGCTGAAGATCATGCATAATATTTTTTAAGATAGAGCCCATTTCTAGGCTCCGCCAAGGATGTCCCTTCATAATCCACCACCTCATAGGCACCCTTATCTAACACATGTTTGACTACGTAAGGACCATGCCACATGGGATTAAACTTCCCAACCCCCAAGGGTTCTTTAGCTTGATCCCATAAAAGGACCAAATCACCTTCACTAAACCTCCTCGGGTAGACAGACTTATCATATTGGACCTTAACACGACGCTTATTTACTTGTAGAGGCATTAAGGCATCCCAGCGCTACTCATCAAGCTGCTCTAAGTGGACCAAATATTCCTCCAATGCGGAAGTGTCTGGTAAAAGCTCTATAGCTAGCTTCAAAGAAGGGATTTCGCATTCAACCAGTAAGACAGACTCCACCCCATGTACGAGCTGATATGGACAGAAACCGACGGTATTCTTAACCGTGGTTCTATAGGCCCACAAAATAGGATATAACATAATATGCCAATTTGTATTTCTTTGTGTGATGGTTCGTTAGAGAATGGACTCAAGTGATTTATTCACTAGTTCAACCTGTCCACTTGCCTAAGGATAATAAGAAGAGGAGTGCTCCTACTTATACCCTAACTTCGAAGCCAACTCTTCCATCATTCTATTCTGAAAGTGCCTACCATGGTCAGTGACAAGCTCTTTCGGAATGCCGAACTGAGTAATAATCTGTTTGAAAATGAAATGTGTTGTTGTCTCACCATCGGATTTAATTATGGGCATAACCTTTGCCCATTTTGTGAAATAATAGACAACCACTATAATGTGATGATTCCCCCCAGTCGAAGCTGGGTTACAATCCATGAATTCAAGCCCCCACTTGGTGAAGGGACCGGCGGTGATAATCGGATGTAACGGGGCAGGATGTGAGCGGATATTACGTGTAAACACCTGGAAAGGGTGACACTTCTTGACCACATTGACACAATCTTTGAATATTGATGAACAAAAATATCCTTCTCTCAAGATTTTTTGGGATGTAGAAATCCCAAATAAATGACCACTGCATGCCCCTCCATGGCAATCATTCAACACAACCTCAACCTCTTCATGGGTTAAACAATGACACAAAATGTAATCTACCCCACGGCAGTACAAAGTATTATCCACTATAAGGTAGTTCTTAGATACCTAACGTAATCGTCATCGCTCATCCCATGAAAGGTGAGCAGGGACCTTCAACATTTGCAAATATACAATGATACCCCATACCATGGGTCCAAAGTTGAGATAAGGAAAATGTGCTCATCGAAAAACGTATCCTCATAAACCTCCTCCTCCTCCACACTTGGAAAATCAGAAATGAGCTCCACAAAGATCAACGATTTCTTTGATTTTGCCGAAACGAATTCGAGATCAAATTCTTGCAAAATAACAATCCACTTATTATATTTTCCCTCAATCATCCTTCTACTGAGGATGAACTAAAATGGATTGACATGAGATACCACCAAGGTCTGGCGAAGGACAAAGTAATGTCTCGATCTCTAAACTGCATGAACGGTGGCCAAGGCAAGTTTCTCCACATGAGAATAATGGATTTCCGCATTAGTAAGGTTCCATCTCAAATAATATATGACATTCTCATGGAGCTCCTCATCCTCCTGAAACAAAACCATACCAACCGTCTCCATGGACGCGGCCACATAAATAAAAAAACCACGGCTATAGTCAGGTGGACTAAGCACAAGGGTCGATGCTAAGGATTGCTTTCGAGCATCAAAGGACTTCTGGCTTGCTCATCCCAGCAAAAAGTAGTGTCCTTCTTTAAAAGACGCATAAATCCTTTAGTCAAATTGGAAAAATTAACCACGAGTCTCAACAAGAAATTTTCCATGCCTTGCAAACACTAAAGATGTATAATATTACACGGGGCAGACAATTGAAGTATTGGCTCAACCTTTCAGGGATCGACTCTTATACCCTCCTTGGATACAATGAACCCTAGCAAGCAACCAACAGCCATGCAAAAGATGCACTTATGAGGATTTAAACTAACCTGGTAATGGCGACATCTCTCGAATACTAATCTCAAATGGTATGGATGACGCACTCTCAGACGAGAATGAGCAGCAAGGTCATCCAAATACACTTCGATAATTGTTTTGATATCATGAAAAATTAAGGTCATAGCCCGTTGAAATGTGGCTCCAGCGTTTTTAATACCGAAAGGCATATTCCGATATGCAAACGTACCCCAAGGACAAATAAATGCAGTTTTATGTTGATCCTAGGGTTTGATCTGAATATGATTATATCCAGAAAAACTACCCATGAAGGAGAATACCTTGCTTCCTGCACACTCATCCAAAATCTAATCAATAAATGGTGTGGGAAAATTATCCTTAGGACAAGCATGATTTAAATCATGGAAATCAATGCATATACGGATCGCTCCCTGCTTCTTATCAACCGAAACAGGATTTGAAGCCCATTTCAACAAGGGAATGGGATAGATAAAATCAACTTTTAAAAGCTTCTCTATCTTAGCCTTAATATCGGGTGCTTTTCTAGGATTCAACTCACACAAATGTTGTCAAACAGGCTCTGCATTTGGATAGGTCTTAATTTCATGTTTGACAATATGAGGGTTGATACCCGGCATTTCCTCATATGACCAAGCAAAGATGTCACAAAACCCTTTAAATATCTCGGTATAATCCTTGATTTCATCAGGGGAACAATCCGCCCCAATGTAGACGTTCTCAAATTTTCCAGGATCGCCAGAAATATTGATAGGAATAGTAGGAGATAAATTCGCCATGTTCCCATCATCCATTTGACCAGGAGATCTCAATGGAACCACGAGACTACCAATATTCTTGCTAAGAACCCCATAAATTCATCACGCTCCATATGGTTAAGATCGGGAAGAAAATATGATCTATGATGTAACTCTTCCCAAGGTGGCTCAACCCCAAACATGGCCTCAATAATGGCTTCATCTGATGGAAAAACATCATCAAGGAAATCATGTGCCTGAAAGGACTTAAGTACCCATGCACGCAACACATACGAGTCCTCCTCCTCCATCCACGAAGAGGAAGGACTAGGCTCTACAACACAATCAAGATTTTCTTGATATTCTATCATTGATGCAAGAAACAACACATCCATTTCGACGGGTCCATTCGAAGGACTCAATGAAGGAAGAATCCAAGGATCTTCCATATGGGTAAAGGATTAGTTAGCACATCTGGGCCCTGTGCTATGAATCTCAAGGCATCTTCCATATGAGGGCACAAGTGAGTGAGGTGGTCCTCCTTACACAATTTGCAAGGAAACTTTACCTTACGTTTAGACTGCTTGTCCCCCCAACATTGTAGGCATTCTTGTCATTAAAATTAGCATTTTTGTTCTTATTCCCACCCTTAAAATTATTTTTACCCTTTTTCTTATTCCTTCCGGGCTGTTGGTTACCCTTCTGGTCTGACGATTGCACAGAAATTACACTCACCATTTGGGTGGGTTGAGACGAACTCGTGGCTTGTGTCGAAGCGGATTGATTAATAGACAATTGGATCACTTGTTTCACAACCGAATCCAAAGGTTTGCTACTTGTACAACCCACAATGCCATCGGCATGTGGTCCAGGCTTGATTTTGGGATCGAAACTAGAACGCGGAGTGTTAGGTATAATCTCATACAAAAGTCCATATTGAGCATAGATCAAATCCAACTCTTGTGCCCTAAAGATTGCTTGTTCCTCATTTTGGACTCTAGATGTAGAAACATCCTTCACGATGTAAGGTAACAACAACTTGAGGAACCACTCAAGGAGAAATTCTGGTGGTATAAAGGCTTTAATCAATCTCTTCTGTCTACGCCACTCTTGAATATTATCCGAGATATGTGTGGCTTTGTCTTGTCAAAATGTCAACAAGAGTTTTGTACCAACATCATAACGCATGGGTAGCTGAAAGTGATTGAGGAAACTCATGGAAAGGTCATCAAACAAAATGAATGTCCCCCTTTGTAACTCTATACACCATTTCGCTACAAGCCCGGTGTCAAAACCCCAAAATTTCTGAAAAATTTAAAATTTTCAAATACAGATAAATTTCATAAATGTAGTCTACTAATTATTTAATTAGTTAAATGTTAATGAATTAATTATCTGATTTATCTATTTGATTATGTTTATCTTATAGAACAATTTCTTTTTCAGTTTACTGACTTGTTTTTCTTTGCGACCACAAGGTGGGACTATCATGAAATTTTGGGCTTACTTAGCTTTCGAGCTAACGCAGAAAGTTTTCATGTGCTTACAGACTTACAGGTAAGAAGTTCGGGTGCTCCTTGTCGTTAATTCTAAAGCATTCTGATATAAGTTCATCGCACAATAATAACTCATTATAGAATAGAATTACTAATCAATTTCCAAAGCTTATCAAGGTAAAATCATTTAAACTGTCCTCCTTTTTAAGATGCTAAGGAATGAGATTCAGTTCTATTAGTAATAGCTATAGCGTCCTTCTTCCTAGTAGATGTAAATTTATAGTACTTAATGTTTATTGAACTATTAGATGTCTATCATAGTTGTCATGTGTAAAAATGCCTTAAATATTTCTTTACAAGCAGAGTAAGAATGACAGAGTTATAAAGTCAATGGTTTAATTTAAAATTGTGTGTGATTACTAATTACGCCATGATTGACTTGGCTACTGCTTCATATGAACATAGTGTATATTGGTAAATAGTTTATATACCAGAATCCTACTTTCATTACTTTGAAATTTTAAAGGGGTTATATCCTTATTGCATACTACAATCATTTGAATTATACTAGTGTTGGAGGGTTAAATTCCTCTGTACTAAATTGCTTGGAAAGTAACATTCAGTTATGGCTAATATATATATCATTATAATTTCAAGGTTAAGCCATTAAGAATTTTGAGCCTTATCACGCTTGAAAGCATACCTTACTAGTTCAATAATAAATCATACAAGGATAATAAGACTAATACTAGTAAGAAAGATATTTACCATAGAATGATTACATAAATTTCTTTTATAACAATTAGTCTAACCTTGAATAAAGTTAAAGTTGGTTTAGTAAATAAATGCTATGTTTATTAAACAAAGGGGTCATAGGATGGACTTGACCCATGAAGAGTCTAAGGTTTTCCTTTGAATCTAAGTTCTATAATATTTTACTATAATGCCTCTTTTATCTCTTTTACATGCATAACATACCAAGTTAAGTATTGATTCTACCTTTGCTTATGTTATAATTACTTGGTGGAATGAATATCTTCTTGTGAGTAAAGTTCTTACCAAGAAAAATAAACGTTATTAATTTCTTTATATAACATAATTACAAGAATCTATTACTACCATGATATAATTGTTTGATGGAAAATTGTTTGCATAGCATAGATAAAAGGGTTATGTAAAGGACCATGCCATAATGTATACAAGGATAAACTCGACTTACGTTTTATGAATACCATACTTTATAAAGTAAGGGGTCATAAAATCTCACACGACCTTGATGGTTGATATGGTAAGGTGTTTAATAATAACAAAATCTTACATTTCCCATGCAGCGTATGTAATGGTTTAACATTGATGCAAGGTTTAAGGTTGATCCTCCGATTATCAAATGATTGGAAGAATGCTCGTGAGAGAATGATCATTGGAACTATAGACTTATACCCACAACGATGCAATTTATTTGTTGACTAACATGGCATCATTTTGGCCATGCATTGCACAGTTAAAAGCACTACACCGAACCCTATTTTTTCATTAGCTCTGTCTCCTTCGGCCTCCTGCCGCTCTGCTGTGATGTTCTCGTCTGCACAGTTACATGCGCTTACTGTTAGTAGTCTTCCTGCTTGTTTTATTCTTTGTGAGCTTGTCCCAATTTCATAGTAGAGGAGTATTGTACCAAAGTGTTGCTATTTGGACATATATCAGCGGTTCGTCCTTCAAGGTTTCACTATCATAGCTAGCTCGAACCCAAACCCTTCAACTATAAATAGTCCCCTTCTTCTTTGGCTTGGCACTAAGAGTGTGGTTCTTCATTTCAGAGTGTTGTAGCATAGGTTTCGTAGTGCACTGTGTTTTTTTTGGGTTAATAACATTACGGATCTAGGGTTTATACCTTGTCGGGCCAGTGACTGAAATTCTCTGTTGTCGTTAGTCGATGTTGGGTAGTAACATCGTCTTCCTTGCAGCTGATGAAAAGCCTTCTCCTCCGCATGCTGGTGGTAGTGCTTCTTCTAACAGTTGGTTACAAATTGGTGAAGCTTTAAGGTAAGCAATACCATTTACAGTTTTTGATTCTCATCACACAGTTGTTTATTATTTAATAATTTTGAATTCCATACAAGATAATAATAGTCAAATGTGTGATGATTCGCAAGTTTGAACTTGTCTCTCTCTCTGCGTAGCTAGTACGAGATTGCGGCAACTTGTTCGTTTACGGTAAGCCCTATATATCCATGGCAAACCCTCCTTGTTTGGTCCCTTATGGGACAGTTGTGGGTTGGTCTTCATGGCCAGCAACCCTTGCGGTTTTGGTTCCAATGGGTTGACCCGTTCACTGTTTGTTTAAAGAAGTTAAACCCTTCACCTAATACGGGGCCTCCGGCTTAGGCCGAGACTGTATGCTCAGGCCGAGACTGTATTTTTTTTTTGGTTTTGTTTAGTTACTGTTTAAAATGTATAACAAAAGAAGGTTGTTTATGCCATGCTCCTGAATACTTTTAGAATCCGAGGGCTTTGGAAGGTCTTCAGACTCTTTGTTATATCTCTGCTGTATATTTTAAAGTAGTAGGGTTTTTACCCTAATTCGAAAATATAAATATAAATATTAACATCCTCTTAAATTATCTTTTATTTATAATGTACTACTGTAAATTGTTTGATTGTTATTTATAATGTGTAGTGATTAGTTAAGCTCAGTAGGTCGAGCATGATACTTCATGATATTACTCTGTTAGTTATTTTCTGTGTGTTAATGCACTAGATTTTTACCCCGTAATATTATTTAAATTTACTTGCTAGGGTTTCTGTACATTGTTTTGATAATAACTTACGTTATTATCATAGAATTTGTAAATGTTGTTATATAATTTTAATCCTTCGGAGTATAAGAACTCCATGCTTTTACTGAAGCACTTATATATCTGTCAGATACAACGTTTAAGTACAGAAATTATATCCTGCTTACTGCTTACTATGATGGGATAAAAACATTACTTTATCTACATATTAATATTGTTCTTATAATTATATATTTATTAGCTTTGTTCTTTGTTTATTTGTAATCATAGAATAAGATAGTATTTTATTATTGTGTTCTTATACTTACTGTACTAAAATAATTTATAGAAGTACTCTCTGTATTCTATATTGTCTTGTTCATGTTACAATGTTAATATTTATAAAAATAAAAGAATAAGAACGGACTATGTTCTACATTAGTTAACATCTTAAAAAGTATAGGTTGGTAGTTGTATATTTTTTGTTTATGCTTAGCTAGATAGAACAGAATAAATGAACAACTTACATTACTATCCATAAGTCAATTCTGATGCTAACTATATTATTTGTAGAAGTAAATCAAGATTCTAGTTGTTCTTTCTTTCCATTTGATTATTATACATGCAGTAGTTAATTAGCCTAAACTAGAAAGAAGTAAACTGTAAAGTTTGTAAAGCATTTTTATTTAGCTTAACCCTACTCTAGTTTAACTATTATACTCTTCTCTTTGAATTCGAGTAAGCAATAAGATTACTGAAGGTAAATACTGTATAAAGAACTGTTTTATTACCCACACATACTAATATCAATAAAATAATATAGCTTCTTTCTCTGTTTCTAATAAATTGATAGTCTCAGTACAGGTTTAACTCTACTCCTGGTACAAAAGATATTTCTTCTGATAACAAAATAAAAGGAAATATTCTATAATTCAACTAACATTTTATTCTACACTTTCATCATACTATCTTTATTTATGTCATTTCACCACCTGTGCTGGAGTACGATCTGGATCACTCCAGATGAGGAAAAACACAAGTAGGGTTTGATTCTCATTAAGCATAATTTCATTACTAAACATACTGAGTTATCCTACCCTCTAAATTTCTACATCATAAACTGCAAATACCTCATTCAATCATACACAGATAATAACATAGGAATTAAATAATAATAGAACCTGTTCTGAAAGCTTGGATGACAACAACAATGGGAGGTCATTCCTCCCTACCAACTCCTGGAGAGCGCTCAAACAACGACTCCTCAGGACCCCTGAGCTTGCTATGGTCTCCCTGGCTGGAACTAGGTGCAGCAATAATCAAGTACCAGTCTTAAAACTCAATACCAATCCTGAACTTATCAGTAAATTCTCTCAGCTAACAAGCTGTATCAGACCAAGTTACTGCATATTATCTCTCAAAACACCTTCCTTACAGTTCTCCCTTTTCCCCAAATAATTCCTTGAAGTGCATTCCTCCTGAATGATTCTTCTCCTGGAAAATATCTGAGCAGCCTCAGCTCTCTACATTGGGTACTTTTAAAAGATTGCCTAGGTCTTTTTGGGTTAGTTCTCATTTATTGAGCCACCTGCTCTGATCCCACTTTCTTGGGGGATCATGACCCCAAATATAGGGAAGTTGCCACCTGCAACATAGGAAGTGTTTGAGGATGCTGCCACTTCTATTTTTCTGTCCACCTAGTTCCTTCCACCAGTTTGACCAGTAATACTCTTATTAATAGCTCTCCCAAGCTGTTGTCTCCATTTTTATTTATTAAAAATAAAATATTCAAAATTACATTCCGCTTCTTTTGACTCTGGTGAGTCATCAGTTCCTACTTAGCATTAAATTTAACATAATGTCTTAGGAAATCAAATAAAAAACAATTAACATTATTTCACAAAATTGGGGTATGTGACATACACACCCCCTTAAAATGTAACATCATCCTCGATGTTACTTATTCTTCATCCTCTGCAGTCCACTGGAACAGATTTGGGTATGCTTCCCGCATCTTACTTTCTAGTTCCCAGGTGGCTTCTTCAGGACTAAGGTGCTTCCATTGCACCTTCAAATGTCCAATGGTGTGGTTCCATAGTGTAATTTCCCTCCTCCCGAGGATACAGTCGGGTTCCACTAGAATTTCTCGTTCTGGTTCCACCTGTACAACATTCCAATCAACCACATGAGTAGCATCATGAACATACTTTTTCAAAAAAGAGATATGAAAAACATTATGTACTTTCAAGTTAGGTGGTAATGCTAGCTGATATGCAACTTGACCAATCCTACACACAATTTCGAATTGACCACAGTAACATGGTGCTAGTTTTCCACAACTCCCCAATCTTAGAGAGCTTTTCTTTGGCCTTACCTTTATAAACACATGCTCACCCACCTAGAACTCCTTGGGAGTTCTTTTCAAGTATGCTTGGCTCTTTTGCTGATCCTATGCCACCTTCAAATTTTTCTGCACTTGTTTCACAATTTCCTCCATTTTCTTCAATAATTCTTGTCCTAACACCAATCTATCTACTGGATTATTTCAAGAGATAGGAGTGTTGCATTTACATCCATACAAAATTTCAAATGGACTAAATTTAGCTGATAACTGATAGTTATTATTATATGCAAACTCTGCTAGATGTAAGTAGTCTTCCCACTTACCTGGCTGATCTTTAACAGACATCCTTAATAAATCCTCCAGCACTTGATTCACTCTTTTCGTCTGTCCATCTGTTTGAGGATGGAAGGAGGTACTGAAATTCAATGTTGTATTTAATCCTTTAAACAAGGACTTCCAAAAATTTCTTGTGAATTTAGGATCCCTGTCTGAAATTATAACCTTCGGTACTCCATGTAACTGAAAAATATGCTTTAAGAAGATATCAGCTATATTGGAAGCCTTCTAAGTAGTTTTAATAGGAATGAAATGTGTTGCCTTGCTTAACTTGTCAACCACCACCATAATAGAGTCATTTTGATTCTGATTTCTGGGCAGTCCAGTAATAAAATCTAAGCTAATCACTTCCCATTTCCAGCTAGGAATAGGTAAAGGTTGTAGCAAACCAGCTAGATGTTGATGTTCGATTTTCACTTGTTGACAGTCTAAACACCTAGCAATGTATTCAGCTACCTCAGATTTCATGTTTGGCCAAAAATATTCTTTTCTTAGCATGGTTACAGTCTTTTGATAACCTGGGTGTCCTAAATATGGTGTTTTATGGACTTCGTCCAGAATTAATAACTTAACCTTGGGAACATTAGGCACATACAGTTTATCTTTAAATAATAAAAATCCATTTTCATTTAAACTATAACATTTTATTAAGCTTTCTGTAGGTTCTTCTTTAGCTGTAATTTGCAATTTCTGATCAATTTCATCGTGTTTTACCCCTTCTTTAAGTTGTTCATTTAAATCAGAAGCATAAGTGCTGATTGCTGCTGTAAATTTTAGTTTTGCATTTCTTCTTAATGCATCAGCCACCTTATGTTCCTTACCCTTTATGTGCTGGATTTCAAAATCATATTCACTCAAGAAGGCTAACCACCTTGGTTGTCTAGCATTTAAATTAGGCTGATCTAAAAGATATTTAGGTCCTTTATTATCAGTCATTAAAATAAATTTTCTACCTATTAAATAATGTCGCCACATTTTAAAGGCATGTATAACAGCCACAAGTTCTAGATCATAAGTTGCGTAATTCTTTTCGTGAATTTTTAACCTCCTAGACCCATAGGCAATGACATGCCCGTCTTGAGTTATAAGACCACCTAAGCCATCATTACAGGCATCAGTGCATACTAATAATTCCTTATTAGGATCTACTATTCTTAGAATAGGTGCACTAGTCAATAAAGTTTTTAATTTCTTAAAAATTTCTTCACACTTTGAGTTCCAATCAAATTTCTTGCCTTTCTTTTGCAAGGAAGTGATCGAATTTGCTATTTTTGAAAAGCCTTCAATGAATCTCCAGTAATAACCGGTAATTCAAATGAACGACCTAACATCCATTACATCATTAGGAACTGGCCAATCTTCGATTGCCCGAATATTTTCAGGATCGATTTAAATTCCTTCCTTAGTCACTGCGTGACCTAAGTACTGGATTTCATCATTAAAGAAGTCACACTTGCTAAACTTCACGAAGAGTTGTTGTTCTCATAACTCTTGTAAAACTATCTTTAGGTGTTCTTTATGTTCTTCTTCCATTTTAGAGTAAATTAAGATTCGTCGATAAAAATGACCACAAATTTGTCTAAGTACTTATGCATTATATTATTCATTAAGCACATAAAGACAGCTGGGGCGTTAGTAAGCCCGAATGGCATTACGACAAACTCGTAGTGTCCATACCTTGTTCTAAAGGCTGTCTTAAAGACATCTTCATCCTTAATTCTTACTTGATGATATCCTGACCTCAAGTCTATATTTGAGAACACCGTGGCTGCACTTAGTTGATCAAACAAATCATCTATGCGGGGAAACAAATATTTGTTTTTAATAGTCAGCTTGTTTAGCTGACGGTAGTCTATGCATAATCACATAGTTTCGACTTTCTTTTTAACAAAGATGACCGGTGCTCCCCAAGGAGACACACTAGGTCGAATGTACTTCTTATCTATTAATTCTTTTAGTTGTGATTTTAGCTCATTAAGTTCTAAAATGTTCATTCGATAAGGAGATTTTGAGCTAGGCACCGCACCCGGTACCAGCTCAATGGTGAAATCCAATTCCCTCCTTGGAGGTAATCCTGGAATTTCCTCTGGGAATACATCAGTGTATTCTTTTGAAACAGGAATATCTTCTATTTACAACTTATCTATTTTAGTTTTACCTTCCTCATCTGTAATAGTTACTGCATAGGCTTTACATCCTTTTCTAACAGCTCTTTTAAGTTGTAAAGCAGAAATATGTCTGATTATAGTTTTTCTAGGAACACCCTTAACCTTTACTGGTTGTTCATCACTATTTAAACATGTGAAAGTTTTATCATAACAATTTATAACTACCTTATGGTGCTCTAACCAATCCATGCCAATCAGTAAATCATATGAGCCAAGCGGCAAAACATTAAGCTTAACTATAGTTTTAAATCCATCCATAAGTAAAGCACATTCTTTCACAAAACAAGATACTTTTCTTTTTTCCCCAGTGGCTAAATGAACTAACTAGGAATTATCAAACTTATTGACAGACAGCTTGCATTTCTCCACTATCTGAGGTGCAATGTAACTAAGACTAGCTCCTAGATCAATTAAAATGGTTACAGGGGTTTGATTAATCATACCATCTACTTCCACCATGGAATTCTGATAGTCATCTTGGCAGTTCTCCAAAGCTGCATTAATCCTGGGCATAGTCCTCGCTAGTTCTTCCACGGTCATCTCCTCCTGCACAGTATGAATATTGCTAACCGACTTTTTCCGGTTTGGACAGACTGAAGCATTGTGCGGGCCATTACATTTCGAGCATTTAATGTGCTCCTTATGTTCAAAACTCTTGGTAAAATTCCCATGGTTATTTGCATCTTCCTTGCCCTTAAAATTATTCGAATTATTGGAAGTACCATTCCTATTTCCCTGGAAATTCTTATTGTTAGAATAATTTTTAGTCTTATTATTCTTGAAATTCCTCTGGCGTACAAATTCCTTCTTCTTAAACTTAGGCTGATTGTTATTTTTCTTAGCCTTCCAATTGGCTAAGCCTTCTTTCTTCTGGTTCTTCTCAAAACATAAATTAGCCTTCCTCATGGATTCCTCGAGGGTCTTCGAGTTATAATTCAAAATAAAAGGAAATATTCTATAATTCAACTAACATTTTATTCTACACTTTCATCATACTATCTTTATTTATATAATTTCACCACCTATGCTGGAGTACGATCTGGATCACTCCAGATGAGGAAAAACACAGGTAGGGTTTGATTCTCATTAAGCATAATTTCATTACTAAACATACTGAGTTATCCTACCCTCTAAATTTCTACATCACAAAATGCAAATACCTCATTCAATCATACACAGATAATAACGCAGGAATTAAATAATAACAGAACCTGTTCTGAGAACTTGGATGACAACAATAATGGGAGGCCATTCCTCCCTGCCAACTCCTGGAGAGCCCTCAAACAGTGACTCCTCAGGACCCCCGAGCTTGCTCTGGTCTCCCTGGCCGGAACTAGGTGCAGCAATAATCAAGTACCAGTCTTAAAACTCAATACCAATCCTGAAGTTATCAGTAAATTCTCTCAGCTAACAAGCTGTATCAGACCAAGTTACTGCAGATTATCTCTCAAAACACCTTCCTTACAGTTCTCCCTTTTCCCCAATGAAATCCTTGAAGTGCATTCCTCCTGAATGATTCTTCTCCTGGAAAATATCTGAGCAGCCTCAGCTCTCTACATTGGGTACTTTTAAAAGATTGCCTAGGTCTTTTTGGGTTAGTTCTCATTTATTGAGCCACCTGCTCTGATCCCACTTTCTTGGGGGATCATGACCCCAAATATAGGAAAGTTGCCACCTACAACATAGGAAGTGTTTGAGGATGCTGCCACTTGTCTTTTGCTGTCCACCTAGTTCCTTCCACCAGTTTGACCAGTAACACTCTTATTAACAGCTCTCCCAAGCTGTTGTCTCCACTTTTATTTCACCAGTACAAAATGAGGAATTAGCTACTAGGTGACTAAAAATTCTAGTCACCACAGGTTTTCCAAGTGATTTACTACTAAATATGAGCAATTTTGATTGACTCAACTATAAACGACTAAAATTAACGACTAATTTAGTCACCAATTAACAAATATGACTAGATAATAAGTGACATAGTTAAAAATGACTAAAATAAATGACTAATTTAGTCATGACATAAAAAATGACTAGCTAGAAGAATATGAATTAGTCATTTATGTTAGTCATTTTTAATTGTGTCATGGAGAATTGCAAATTTGGTAATGAAGTGTAATTTTTGTAAGTTGGCTACCTTCTATTAGTAATATTATTGCCATGCACCTCGATCTTCAGAGATCCAATAGAGCAATTGCATGAACTTTTAGCCTTATGGGGGCTTTTATGGTTCGCAAAAAAAAAAATTCTCTATCTTTCTATTTTTGGCAAATCAAAGGTCATGATAATTGATTGGGCCAGAGGTCTCACCAAGTTGCAGTCACTAAGTTATATATGATTGTTGGTTGAAAAGGATTGGGCTCCTAAAGAATTGTTTTCTTTATTTATCCTTTAGGCACCTGTACAAGGATGTTCAATTCTGATGTGGACCTACTGTGTTGAATACTTAGGCTAAGAGGACTAGATTTACAAGTAATTTGTCTGAATCTAAGAAGATGCTTGAAGACACATCTAAGAAGAGTAAATGGAATTGGAATTCAGGCAATTCTAAGCATGGTGATGAGATTGGTGTCGGTGGACAGAAATTGAAACTCACAAATATTGGTATTGACCTTCACGTGGGGTCTCCATTGCCTTCAGAATGGCATCAATGTTTAGACCTTCAAGTTTGTTCTGTGTTTTTCTTGATTATCTATTGTGTTTTTTTTCTATTCTTGTTTTTTTTCTTTGTTGTGGATGTGGTGGAGATGAAATCGCTAGATCATAATTCCCTTACAGTAACAGAGGAATGCTACACCTGCAGATGCACTATAATAGGCCATAAGGATCAAATCTATTATTGGATATCCTGTGATTTTCACAAGTTGCAGCCCTGAAAATAGGTCAAACTTGACCAGGTTCATAATAATATTGCTATGTTTACAGATAAAACTCAGGAACTAGCAATTCAAGGGTTGGTAGACCAAAAATGTTGTGTACAAGATTTCAGACTAAAGGTTATAATATCTAAGAATTTCCTCACTTCAAGGTTCAAGGGAGGGACCTAGACTCTTTACTTTCCCTATGGGACCCCTTCCAAAAACACTTACGAGAGGAGTTGTGCAAGTCTTTACCTGTTGTTGAACCTCTTTTTTTGTAGTAAAATATCTAGAGTAACCTTGGTAAGCAACATTACAACTTTGGGAGAAGAGAGGTTTGTAGTGCTTTGGAGCATATAAACCCAATTGTCAAAGAAAGAGCTAGTACTAATTTGCGAGGTGTGAGAGGTGTGAGTACCTCCTAAATGCGTACTAATTTGCCATATGTGAGAGGAAGTGATATTTTAATTTTGGTAAAAAATTAATGACGTATTTTTTATGTTTAGCTATTTCTATAAGTTGCTGTTAATTTTTTCTTAATTTTTCTAGAATTTGAACTTTAATAAAAGTGGTTTCTAAACCTAAATTTTAATTGCAAGTAATATGGATATGGTGGGTGTAGATAACATAATGTCAGAGGGTGTCATTTATGATTTGTGTTATATCTAGAAACCTACATCCATTTTTCAACAGTGCTCACAAGTGTTTGTCGATCCCAAGAGTTGATACCCTCGATGTTTGTACTTCATGTATAAGTCGATGTGATCAGGTGGTGATGCTGTTAATCAATCCAAGTATGCGTAAAGATCAGTTGATGCCGATTCCCATTATGCTACTCCATGAAGTCGATCACAGAGTTGATACAGGAGTCGATGCCTTCTTATGAAAGGAAATATTCATTAGAATATTTTTATTGAGGGCAATTCTTACAAACCTTGGTGCCATGATCAGTTTTATCTCCGGGTGCCTATTTCAAATGGGGAACTTGCCTTTATACATATTATTTATACTGGTAACTTTCTTTACCATTTTTTATTGTTCGATCTCTTTTCTTATATATTACTTTCTTTGAGAAGGAGATAAACAGTTAGTTAATATAGGTCCCATTTTTCCTTGTTTCCTAGTTTCACTTTCAAATGACATTCCTTAACAGGTAGATTTAGAAGGTAGTGTAGCCAAGAGCCAATTGGTTCATGGTAGAAAGGAAGTTATGCTATGAGGAATAGCCAGTCTCTTTACCAAGATGGTGCTAGTATATTGATTGCTCGGAGTGAACCATTATATTTTATTTTTCTATTTTAAGTTTCTTTCCACTAATTTTTAATGTCTCATTTTATACTCGAAAACATTAGATTTTATTATCTTACACCTTTAGTGGTACCATTCTTGCAATTATTAGAGTTTGTTGATGGCAAATATTATATGTTGAAATTTGAAGGTTGATGTTATTGATTATTGATGATTGATCATTTGATGACAACGTTATAAGTTATAAATATTAGATGATTGATGTTATATGTGTACTGAAATGATTATATCTACGTTTTCATGTTTTCTATAGCTAATTTTCATGTTTTATATAGTAAATATTGTAATGGATAATAATTTTGGAGAGCCCTAGGCTCCGCGAATATTGAAAGAAAAAATCTTCATTAAGGGAATGATTTTGGGGGTAGGTATACTTTAAGGACCCCAAAATTAGAATGAGAAAAACCATCCAAGACAATTGAATTACCGCCATTTAAAACATGACTAGAAGACGGTTCCAAGTTCTGAGAAAGACCTCCATGAACAACCCCATACTTAATTTTTCTACCTCTCCCGCCTTATTTTTTCCTCACTATTAGGAAACAAGGATGATTCCTTATTACCATCATCCAAGCATGGAGCCTTATTTACTGAAAAATTTTGCAATAGGATTTTTTGAAGCACATCTTTCTAAGAATGAGTTATGGTTTTCTCAAATCAGTTTGGGTTCGGGGGTAAGACCCCGATAATCTCATTAGGGGAATTCAAATTCAACAATAGAGGAAACTCAAGCCGAGGGAAAGTGGATTGAGAAAGGGGAAGCTCGGAAGAGGAGCAGACATGAACCTCTCTCCTAGCAAACATTTATTCTATGCCCTCCACATCATGACAACCTTGAGAAGCACCAACTACACATACATTATCAGTTGACAAAGACTATTGAATAGGAGGACCCTATAAACCCTTAAGAGAAGGAGGAAATTTAACCTTCTGAGAGCCCCCCCAAAAAGAAGAACCAACTAGTATTTTCTCCTCATAATCCCTAAGGAAACCAACTTCTTCACTTGTTAGGGAATTAAAAAAGTCGGGAAATAAAAGTATTAACTTACTTGTGAAGGTAGAAACTATAGACATAGACAAGATGGAAGGCTTCAATATCTCCATTTCGTTTGAACCAGTCGAGGTGGGATGATCATTACCAAATGAACCCGACATCTCCCCACCTTTAAATTGTGTCCTTCTATCTCTAAATCCCATAACCCCCTTAGAAGGATGAAAAGCTAGGGAATTTCTTTTTAAATGGCTTGTTTGTCTATAACGACAATAGTGAAAAGGGAGCCTCCATATATTGAGTTGTTGAGAGAATTTTTCTGCACCCCATTGAATCTCCAGCTCAGCCAGAAGTCCTAAGTCAACATCCACTTCAATCATAATGTAAAACTAGGAATAATAAAAATTTAAGTTCAATAAATAAATATACTTTGCTTAACCACTAGATTAAAAAGTTTATCAATATAAGAGATGAAATACATGCGAACCCATTTTTAAAATTTCTGCTTGATATCCTTCCATGTAAAACACTTACCCAAAATCAATTGTCCAACGGTCCATTTAAACTCTTTATTTGTTAAATTCTTAGTCAGTATCTACATTATAAACTCCCACAACTACATCCTTCCGATCACCATTAAAATCCAATCCCAATTCCTCTATGTGCCCATCAAAATTCAATCACACCCACCTCAAAATAAATCTCAGACTCCATCTACACCCAAATTATTTACCATTCTAGAGATGCTGCAGCATCCAAATCCCTTCCAGGCCCATCAAACAACGAGCAAGAGGAGGCCTGGCGAGGGCATACCTAGAGAAGCCCAATAGAGTGAAGGATATTGCGAGCAAAATCATAGGAGATCTGCCCGTTGTGGGGCTCTTGTATAGGCTCATCAATGAGGAGGGGGGCGTTGCCGGTGAGCGCATTGACTTTGCTGAATTCTGCAAGAGGGTCGAGAACAGATGCCCCCCAGAGGCCTCCATGGCATTCTATGAATTCCGCGACTGCCATGGCAAGGTAAGTCCCTTGGACATTTGCAATCAATTTTTATTGTTTGCTATTATTTTTCTGAGTTGGGTGGTGGTGTTATTCTTCTTTGCAGATGGGAAACCCTCGTTTTGTGCTGATGTGGTGTTGGGTCGCCGCTGTCGGGGAAGGGCTGGTGAAGTGGGATGAGATTCTGCTCGGTGCCACCAGGCTACGTGTTTCCTTTGATATTCAGTATGAAGAGGACTATTTTAGTATACTCATGGATGAGGCCTCCACGGTAAGTCTAGCGTTTTCTCACTTGACCTGTTGTTTAGTTCACTGCAATTTTTGTTGGCCTTGTTCTATTAAGGTATGCTGATTATGGAAGACCAATTTTTATTTATTTAATTCCATGGGGTTGAATATTTTTTAAATTTAAGTTGTTGTCAACAGGGCATTGGTTTTTCGATGAGGTCAATTTATTGCTAAGCCATACACTAGGGTTCCATTATGGCTGTGGTCTACCCTAGTTGTATGACATGAGTTTTAAACAGATGAGGCTCTGTGCAAGTTCTGGGTAATTTTGACAGATTAGTTTCCCATTAGACTTGGCAACATAGCTGAAGGAAGTCTACTCTTTGCGGTGATTAGTCCCTTTGAAACATGTTTCTTGAAGTACTCCCCCCCTAAAAGAGGACATGTCTGAAACTTTGCTTATGAATAACCAACTTAACGGCTAACCTGCCTGATTACCTCTGGTTTTCTACCTTTTCCCTTTTCAGGGAGTCTGGTAAGAAACTTATTCCTATTGTAACATAAAATATTTGGATTCTTGATGACAGATGGAGAACTGGCTTCATTATATTAATGTTCAGGTTTTGCACACTCATATGAAACAGAATGGGGATGATCAGTGGAACTACTTAATAAGCTAACATATATGACAGTTCTTGGGTTATCAACATAATTTGTGCAAAATGATTCCCTCTAAAATTAATTGTGTTCTTTGCCACTTTTGGTACCAAATGTTTGCATTAACTTACCAGGCAATGGCATGTGGCCTTGATACCATAACCAACTTCTTAATGTAATTGGAAGTTGGCATCATCCAAGCATACTTCTGGAATTTTACATTTATTCTGAAAAGCGCAGTTTGTGGAACTTGCATGATTCTTCCCAAGACCTTGCAAGATTGAAATTAGTCAAACCTAACCATGATATTGATTCGTCTAGAGTGGAACTAAAAATGAAACATTGATATTTCTACTCAGTACATTTTGTTGCTGCATCAAAAGGTTTTGAAGCAATCTTCAGTAACTGAGGACTCATCTTCAGATGGATGCCTCTAAAATTGTGCCCTTGAATGTTATTTTTTTTATGCTTCATCGTTTTTAAAGGAAGTTGGTTATGAAAATGATTTTTGTCATTTTGGAATTTGAAATCCTTTTCTTGCAGAAACGAGAGAAGTCTAAGTCTTCTCTTCCAGGCGTACCTGTTGAAGCCCGGGCAGCAAAATCTTTAGAGGCTATCTGTAAATGCTGCATTGATGGTGACGTGATAGAAGAAGAAGATGCAATGTTGCTTTGTATCATGCTGTATGCAGTATTCCCCTCTACCGATAAGGCTGAGATAGAGAGAACTGTGTGGAGTATAGTTAGACAATCATCTGCAGATGAATAAATAAGCAACGAAACTAGCGAACTACAAACTGAGGAATCAATAGTTCTACAACAAGATACTAAAACAGTATACAGATAAGTTTCAGTGATACTTTTTGATTTGTCTATTATTATAATTCGAACCTTATTTGTAATATGTATATTTAATCGTAATGTATTTTTCAACCATCCACAAATATCATGTTAGCTGCAGTAGGATGAGTACCAGTGATGCTTAGCCCTTATAGGATTTCTCCATGGCTATAACTCTGCAGATCTTAAGGTCAAGTTGAGCTTAGGCATAAACAAATCAAGCTTAAGTCAGTGAAATTTGGTCAGCTTGGGAGACTTGTGTAAAATTTATCTGTTACTAACTTTGAGAATACTCTGAAGTTTGAACGACCTAATGCCATGGATGTATGGTACCCTAACAAAGAAGTGGGGTTTAGTCACCTCTAGAACCAACTTATGATGATTTATTTTCCCCAATTCTTTCCTCTGCAAGCCTCATGGTATCTGTTTTATATTATGTATCAAAATCCTGTATGCCTCAGATATTTTCTTTTGGTTGAATCATATGTTCACATGTATGGCTGTTTCGTAATGCTAAGTTGTGTATTTGATAGGAAATTTCTTTTATGTATTTTTACAGTTTTGACAGTTTTGACAGTTATGTGCAGGTTTCTTTCCTGGACGTTTCTCCTTAAATTTATAATATGAAATCTTCTATAAGCCATTATTATTTCCTGGCATCAAATTTGCTTGACTCTTCTAGTATGGATGAATGCATATCACCTTTGTAGTATTCCATGAACCTCATCCATGTATAGAAGTCTCTATTTTTCACTTTGCAGTTCGAATGATATCTAGGTGGATTTTGTAGTATAGTATATATTACGGATCCCAAAGAAGTCTCAAACATCATTAAGAAAATTGATTTTCATATTGTTTATTCTTTTTCTAATGTCTTCTCTTTGTAGTGTCACTATGGATTAACACCCTAGACAAATATGATACAGATTCGCCAAATCTCATTGTTCAATATAATAGTGGATTTTCATATTAGTTATATTTATAAGGGTAGTTGGAAGATAATTTTTAGTTAGTTTTGAGATATTTGCAACTAGTGGTGAGATAAATTTAAGTCTGTTTTGAGGTCTGATGTTTGCTTCTTGCAACTAAATCGATATCCAGCACTTTTGGCCTGGGATCATTGTAGTCTACAATGCTTTTTTACTTGGCCTAAAACCTTTTTACATGCATGTCTGACAAGGAGATTCTGTCATTCACCTAGTTTTTTTAATGACATAAATCTTTAGTGGTTCTATGTTTAGAATCATGAAGCCTAATGAAGAGAAATGTAGAGCAAAGAACATAGTCATGAAGTATAATGAACATTTCCATTCAAAACGAGCAGGTTACCATAAAATCTTGCTACTATATTTAGTAGCATCCTCTGAAAGCAGACATGATAGGAAGCTGTTACATCACCAGGACACACTGCTTGATCTTGCTGGCTCATTTTTTCTGGCTTCTCCTTTTGTGGATGCCTCTGCACATGTGAAAAGGAGATAAGAGATCTGTAGGTACTTCATTGTATCATGACGAGATTTATGCAGATGCTTGTTCTTTCCAGGCTCTTTGGTTATAAGTTTATGCACATTGACATGTGCTTTGCCATGGTACTATTGAGGATGTATGTTGTATACCTTGTTGAAAGTTAGAACCGGCAACATTTAGCATGCCACCGATACCTATAATACACAAGTTTGAGTTTAATTAGGAGCAATGCAGCCTACAGATTATTCTTACCATATGGTCATTAACATGCTCTGCTCATCGGAGATAGTGCTGGTGGTCTGATATGAAATAAATATAAGACTGTATAAATATAAGCCAAAGAAGATGAATCCATCAATAATAACTTTTCTTGCAAGGTGTGTTTCAAGTTAATATAACTCGGATCACCTATTAAAAGATTAACAAACAACTGTAGCACCTTTGTATTCACTGACTCATTATGGCATCCATCCAAAGCATCAATTAAAGGCAAAAAGTTATGATTTCCTCCAAGAAATTCCTGGAACTTGTTGGATTGGTTCAACATCAATGAGTCCTCAGTGTTCCCCAAATAAAACTTAAGCAAAATGACTATACTAGGATCCATTCTCAGGCATTCCACCATATCAGTTGCACTTGTAAGTATATGCTCTTTAATAAATAAGTTAACCTCCTTACTTGAGTTCATTTCTTTTACCAGGCTTTCCATGTTCTTCAGCAAAAATAGATCACTATACATACATCTCTCTTCTATAGAGGGAATTAAATTATTGAACAGGATTCTACATTTATCATGTATACCCTCAAATAGCCTGTCAAACTTTATGGTCATTATGACCTCAAGCAAACTATTGAAAACTTGTACATCAACCTCAATTCCCCCTAATGCATCTCTTGCTCTGAAAAATTGCTCAATTGTATACAAAAATCCCTCAATAGAGAGGGTAGAAGAGACCACAGTTGCACTCCCTGGATGAACATGTGACGGGAAACCATGCAACGAGGAGCTCAGAAAAAGTTTGTTCAGGTTCCCTGTGTTTTCTTTGCTCACAATTCCTCTAAAATTTGTACCCCTATCACAATTCTAAAGATTCATCCAAACAACCTTCTCTGCACAGGCAATAAATTACTTTTGCACAAACAACTTCATCTGCCACAATTCTCTTCTTCAATGCTGCCTTTAAAAGCTTGCATGATTCTTTCACCCTCCCTTCTCTGCATAAGAGATCAAGGACAACTGAACAACTAGAGATAGTTGGCAACATAGATTTGGCCTCCATTTCATTGTAAATCGTTAGATCTCCATCTGTGTCCCTTTCTTTACAAAGAACAATTTTGAACAATTGAACCATAGATCCCTGATGTTGATATTTTTTGTTTTTTATCCTTACTATCCTAGTCTGACATTGAGACGGAAGGGTTACAGAATGATACCCATCCTCCAGAAATCTATTGCTCTTTTTACTTTGATATGCTTCTATGTGGCGATTTTTGTAGGTGTGAATCCATTTATTTTGCGACTTCACACTTTTATAGTTTTCTGATATAATTTGTCCTTAATGTTATTATAAACAAACAGCAAATGAAAGTGGCATTTTATACAAAATATGGGTCTCTTAAGTACAACACCATTGGCAGAAGAAAACATAGGCAGGTTCTAACTATAGGTGTCAACACAGCAACACTTGGGGTCTTCATTTTTTGTTAAGATTGTTATTAATGCCAGATTTTGTTCTGATTTGCAGGATTTGACGCCAAAGACACCAAAGACACCAGTAAATCTTGGATTCAAGACACTCTTTGCAGGAAATCTGTCCTTTTCTATTGATTCAGACAGCATGTACGTTTCTCTGACTCGGTTTTTGTTTTGACATCTTTTGGTAGCTCTCAATATTATTAGCTAGTATTGTGGTTGTTACTTCTAGAATTTGGTAATTGGCCTTCTCTCAATTTGAGTTCTTAGCTTTGCTTTTCAGTGTTGAATTTTTCCAAGATGCTGGAGAGGTGGTTGATGTACGGCTGGCTACACGGGATGATGGTTCCTATAGAGGTTATGGGCATGTGGAATTTGCAACCGAAGAAGCAGCTGCCAAGGTATCTAGCTTTGGAGTATTTGTTGCATTTTTTCTTCATTTTCTTAAACACCTTGCATTGTATCATTCCTTTTAAGTGAAATCGGATGGGTTTACCTTTTCTACTTGTGTAGGCCAGACGCA
>LPNX010732993.1:53659-77703 GCA_001517045.1 Pseudotsuga menziesii | reverse complement strand
TTGTATTAATATTTTGATGTGAAATAAGAGCTAGTTTGGTGTGCCACATTGTGCTTATATGGAAATTTCCCATCTTGGATGGTATAGTCTATGACACCCACAGTTGCGAGTTTTGATGGAGTATGGATTATGTATGACAAACTTGTGTTTGGAATTATATGTTATAGAATTGATTTAGGTCTATGAGAATATATGTTTGTAGTAGTATATTAGATTATATATCTTAGACCAAATTTTGATTATGCATAAGTTATGTGGATGTTTTTTTTAAGTATTTCATGTTAATTAAATTGTTGCATCCTTTTTTGCAATATTTCATTTCATTAATCTTATTCCTTTGTCAATTTTACTAGTACCTTACCAGCCTCTTTTCCTTTGTTTTCTAGATATAGGATGGTAGTAATAATCAATCAAAATATTGGTTGACAAACCAAAGGAACTCATTATCACTTGATCTCAAGATCTCCATAATTTCATAGCAATGAGAAATATAAATATATGTTGATAATCTATAGAATTGGTATGGAGTCATTTCACTGCAACAACAAATGTAAATATGGAATGCTTTTCTTGCAGTTTAATTGTCTAAAGAATAATCCATCAATTGTCCTTAACTTTAACCAAATTGCTACAACTTTCTATAAGAAAACAGGTCGCAATGTCGGGGACATTGCCACCACGTGGTTCTTGTTTCATTATTGATCAAAACCACCTTATATCTTTATTACCCTTTACAGGGATTTTATTAATGACCCCCTTTTGACCTTTCAAACATTTCCACTAAAACGACAAAATACCTAACTATTTTGGTATATTTATTCGTTGGTTAATTTCATTATTGATCAAGACCACCTTATATCTTTATTACCCTTTACAGGTATTTTATTAATGACCCCCTTTTGACCTTTCAAACATTTCCACTAAAACGACAAAATACCTAACTATTTTGGTATATTTATTCGTTGGTTCCCTCTAAGAAAGCTGGCAATTATTGAGCGTGGGCCTCCAGCTAGCCAATGCCCATCCTTATCTTCAAACGCAACCGTATCCTTTTTCTTAATGAAATTACCAAGTGTATTTTTTTTTAACCATAGGAACATCAACCTCTCCAGAGTATATCCAACAGCCTTTGTGACTTAGGGTTGCCTACCTTTCTAGCCTTGTCACAACAGGCCAATGAGCAACTCTACCCCCGGCCGGTTTTGAACCTATGACCTCCAAGGAGATAACACATGTTCTTAACCATTAAACCCACTCAAATGCTCAGTGTATTTTTTTTATATTAACGTGTTCAAGTTGTAAATAGATGGGACTTTTTGAAATTACTGATTGCTTTTTTAAGAGTGCTTTACTTTTTATGATAATGTGTTCCAGTTAGAGATAGGTGGGACTTTTTCATCCAGTTGTCTAAACCAGAGACTTTTTGTCTCTGTTTCCTGTAAACCAGTTTTTTTTCCATAAATTTTCACATAATTTTCAAAATACTCAAAAACACTGCTAAACCTTAAGGTCTTGGAGGTTTTCTTGTAACTTGATTTTATTTCTAAACTTAAAATAACCAACAAACAATAAAAATTACAAATTGTGTGGATTAAATTCACCAAATTCCTACATAAAATCAACCTGGAAGTCAAATCATCGCCTCGTTAGATCCTTTTTCATCACTACGGTGGAACTTTTTCATCTATTGTCAGAGTGAGATGCTATGCTAACCGATCTAAGATAACGCTAAGCAATCAGTCAGACAACTGTTTCCCAATTTCAATAACCGATATCAGATAACGCTAAGCAATCAGTCACACAACTGTTTCCCAATTTCAATCACATTATTAAAGCAAATTCTTAAAAATACTCCCTCCTCATACAGCTTCAGAAAAGTCGAGTGAACCTATCACAGGCTTTACTGAATGAACGCAGCGATTAACAGCAGATCTACATAAAAGACAATGATTCACATCCTCGAACCATTCACACCCAAAAACGCCAATGATCACAATAGCACAAACACTTATGGACATATGGCCTCTCCCATTCTCCTACCAGAATGGTTTTTTTTATTGCTGCAGTGTAATTTTTGGGAAGAGTTATCCATCTAGAGCATTTAATGCCGTTATTGCAGCAGGGTTGAGCAGCTCAAGATCCAACAATCATCAAGCTTGTTGCAACTGCATTAAATGCTCTGCAACTCAATGGATGGCTCTTGTCATAATCTTCATCAATCACAATAACTTGATTTGATTGCAGATTGATGACCAAATTCATTGGCTCAACTGATGAATACTTTTTCACACACTTCTTCACATAGCATACATGGGTTCTTTCTTCTCTTGCTTGCTCTCCACAAACAATTTTTCCAATGCTTCCTTCAGAGCAATTTCTATAACAGCAGCAAAGCAAACAGCTTGTAAATCTAATGAGCACATGGGCACTCAATAGGCAGAGTAATGACAACAACTTTTCAAATTGCAAAGCACAAATATTTTATTAATAATATTGGCAGTTGCATACAGAGAGAGTCCATTACAGGATGTAAATTTTGAAGAAAATAGAAAACCTGTTCTAAGAGTTTAGAAAACCCAACTTTTCATTGAGTACATATTCCCTGAAGATGGATCCCCAATGCTAGGATACCCAAAGATAAATTCAAGTATATGAAGCATGAACTGCCAGGTTTTCTAAACTGTTGAACAGGTTTTCCATTTTTCCATTTTGTTCAAAAATATTAGCAGTACTCTGTTCTGCATACATAGACACAAACAGAACAACTTACATATGCGCTCACATGACACACAACATTCTAAACACACTGCAACTATAATAGCAGAATATCCATAACATATCCCTTAAAAATATAGCGTACTTTCTGTAATCTACGCTATCCTCTACTACAGAGGAATAACTTTCAGACATATTCTTGGCCCTCTGTAATCTACGCTATCCTCTACTACAGAGGAATAACTTTCAGACATATTCTTGGCCCTCTCCTGTGAGGGAATCATGTCCAAGACTCCCAAATTAGATCAGCTATCATGATGAAAAACACAAGAGACAGAAACACTAATAACATACTGAGATTTACAAGATCATACAAATCAAAGTTACACACAAAGCATTGTACTACGTTGTATTTATAAAAAATTATAACAAAAATCTAAAATGTTAAAGTATTGTGTTACATTGTATTTATAAAAAATTATAACAAAAATCTAAAGTGTTAAAGCATTGTATTTATATAAATCTATAACAAAAATATAAAGTGTTAATCCAGATAAAGACTACAAAAATTCTACACTTCTAGAATTTTCAGACAGACAATACAGTTTTCAGCTACTCCACCTACTCTATAATTTTAGGTTTATTTCACTGCCACCATAAACCGTAGTACTCTTCCAATAGTTGTTATAGTATTTTGGATTTGCTTGTATATGTTTTGTATAGCAACTTAATTAAAATAAAATAAGTGTGGTTTATTATTTAATATATAAAATCTATTTTAAAACTAAATTTATGAATTATTACGAGGGATTCAATTTTTCTAGTTGTAATCTTTTTTTAATGTATAAAATAAATTTAAGATAAAAAATTACACAATAAGATGATTGATAAATGCAAGATGAATTTATGTTACTTTTAATGTTTTAATTTTATAAGTAGATATATTATTCTTATGATTTATAGTCATCACATCACCATTACCTACTTTGTTTTAATTTTTTTTTATCTTATGAAATCTACATGCTATTTTTATGTGTTATGGCTTTGGGTCAAGATTCTCTATTCATGTGAAAAATCCTATATTGCACAAACTGCTAGAACCATTCATGTGTTATGGCTTTGGGTCAAGATTCTCTATTCATGTGAAAAATCTTATATTGCACAAACTGCTAGAACCATTCAAGCCCTTCTCTCTCTTCCATGTCTCTTTTTGATGTTATTTTGTTCTTCTTTTATGCTTTGACTTAACTTTCCAACCATCTCTCATACTTTTAAAAGGTTTCCTAATTTTATTTAATTATTTTACTTATACAATTTACCTCACTTTTTAATTTTAACTTTCTCTTCAATGTTTTTTTAGCTTCTTTCATTTCTATTTAAAATCTACTTTAATTAATTAACTCACTATAATCTTCTAACTGCATATACATATTTCATAATATTATTTCCATTTAAAATCTAAATTAATTAATTAACTTACTATGATCTTCTATTACCCATTCATATTTCATGATTTTTTTTTTACTTTTTTTAATTTCCAACCAATTTCACCTCTTTTCTAACTCTACAATTTTTTTTAATATTTCATATAATTAAATTAATTATTTATTTTATTTAATACCTTAATATTTAATTTTAAAACTTGCTTGTTAAGTACTTTATCTAGGCTTCTCAATTTTTTAGAGTGCCCATTGAAGATTCATACCAGCACCCCTTAGCATCCTCAAGTTACCCTATTCTCCTACCCGGGGCAAAAAAAAATCATGATATCAAATATCACTAAAAATGAATTCCATACAACAAGGATAATATAACTAATTATATTCACTATTATAATATAAAAAACTTTTGATTGTGAAAGATATGAAGTTTCTACATACTTTATTTAAATGTTTTATTATATATATAATCCAAACTATTTTGTTTAAATTGGAAATGATTTTATATACTTTATTTAAATATTTTATTTTATATATATAATCCAAACTATTTTGTTTAAATTGGAAATGATTTCATTTTTTTGGTTTTTTACAAATTTGTTATATATTTTTTAATTAATTAAAAATTATATACAACATTAAAAATATTAAAAACAATAAAACTTTGAAGAGCTACTAATTAGAATTATTAAATAAATATAAAAGAGCCCATAATGAATATTCTATGAAAAAGATTGATATATAAAAGTAAGTAAAAAAAGAGCTACTAGGGCTTTCACGCTAAACAAGGAGCATATGGTAATTCAATGTTTCATTTTTTATGGATTATTTTATTTTCTATAGAAGATTTAGAAGAGGAGTTAGTTGACTTTTTAGAGGACCCATATGAAGGTGTAGATAATCGGGATGTGCTTGTTGGAAGATAATTAGCGGTCAATTTCACAGGACTTTGTGGTGGGAGTGACAACAAACTAGCTCAGATTTTTTTTAGTAGGCGACAACATGGAGGATTCTAGTTCCCCCCTACCGGTTTCTATCAAAGAAGTATAAGTCGATCAACCCTTCTTTGGGAACACGTCTTTCTCACTACCTACAAGACTTTTTCCTTCTCAGGTAGAACCCCCATCAAAAGAGGAACAATCTTTTTTAGGTGTTGCAGAGGGAATAAAGGGTTTCCCTTCTTGGAACCCTGGTCTAGCAAGCAGTGTTGGTTTCTTTATGCAGGAGGATATCTTATCTTCTCATCTTCAGCGGGAGGGTTTGCAAACAATTCAAAACCCTATCCCAAGTCTTCCTAGTTTTGGTTCATTGGTCCAGGATATTCATCTCACTGTTATGAGAGGCTCCCAAACTTGGTCTAGAGAATCCCCTTTAACAAGAGATGAGAGTTAGGGGATAAGTTGTCAGAGCGGAGGCCATATCTCAAAAGATGGGGTTCCATCTCAAGGGATTTTGCAGTCCGTAATGCTGTGTGAACCACGTTCAGAGCCAACACAACTAACTTCAAGAAGAGGGCTGAAGAAGAAAGTGAGGCGTGTGACTCAAAAGGAAGAGGAGGTTGAACTGGTTTTTGAGAGGGATACCAGAATGAATAATGTGGCAGAGTTTGTCGATAAGGCAGTGGTTGGTGGAGCGCGAGGTAGGAGGTTCGAGGCAGAAGCTCCTAAGGATTGGGTGAAGGAGAATTGGGGTCATAAGATCAACTACATTCCCAAGGTCAAAACCATGGTGTAGGGGTGGTTTGATTTCATTATGGACTCTCAAGAGGATGCTCAATGGATATTGAAACAAAACTAGAGCATCAATTCGATTCCAATCAACATGAAAAGATGGACTCCCCTCTTTTATCCCAAACGATGTAGGGGCATCACGACCCCAGCGAAGTAGTCGAAATTAGACAACAAGAGTCGACTAGGGTATGGGCCAATTACCCCTAGACAAGTGGGGGTCTAGCAGTTGAAGCCAGACTAATCGGATAAGTCGTTTGGAATCCAAAATCATTGAAGCAAGGATTGGTCGAGACATTAGACCGACGACTTTATGGTAGATGAAAGACGTTAAGTAGTCGGTTAACGACCGACGACTAGTATAAACGAATAGTTCAACAATTACGACACCATGGAAAAGGGGTAGTTATAGAAATTAATGAGCAGTTATGGTGATGGTTGAAATAGGCCCGGTGACGCATGGAGAAAGAGCAGTTGTAGGGGACTACTAAGGAAGGTGCGAACTACTTGGAAATCGCCAAGAGCTTCGAGAAGAAGGTTTGACCAAGCCACCGAGGCTATAAATACAAATTTTCATGATAAGAAGAGTTGTTATCCTTGGAGAGATAATTAAGCGTGTAATACTGTACATAGTTGATCCGACTTAAAAACAAAGCATCGACTTTGCTTGTATTTTTTTTTAATGCAATTTAAGCCTCGAGATTAATAGAAGCCATAATTATTGGTGAGTTCAGTGTTTTGTGACTTTGTGTGGGTGTTCACTTCATTATATTGTGTTCTTTGATTCGACAACACCTTTTCTCTGTAAGGTGACTATCATCAGTTGGTATCAGAGTGGGAAGTTATCCTATGTGAAGGGTCCAGTTCTGATTGGATGAGTAGAGCAACTCCAGTTGTAGTTGGTTAGAATTGTGGAGGTGTTGATCTGGTCGTCTGAGTAGAGAAATGGCTTAGAGAGGTGTTAACATTCATGGTAGAAGACAACGTGGGGGAACACAGCTTAATATTGACAGTAACACATTTGAGGAATGTGTCCAGACGATGAGGACATTGAATAATGAACTAGAGGCCATGAAAGAGGCACAACAATAAGGATATGGGGTAGAAACCCTCGACCACGGTGATGAGGAGGTTGATGACCGAGATGCTCGAGAGGAAGAAGAAAAGTTAAACGAGTTGGAGGATAGACTGTAAAAACATTTTTTTGATATGAGAGGTAAAGATAAAATGGATGTGCCTACCTACTCAAGAAGTATGAACCCAGAAGAACTAATAAATTGGGTCAGAGAAATGGAGAAATACTCTGACATGGAGCGGATATAAGACCCTAAAAGGGTGAAAGTCACTTGCCTGAAGTTAAAATACTATGCCCTGCTGTGGTGGCACAACATGGAAGTCAACAGAGCCAAGAAAGGAAAAGAGAAGACAAAAACTTGGGACAGAATGGTCTCCAAACTAAAGGATAAATTATTTCCCATCGACTATATGATATCCTTGTATAGAAAGTTGTAGAACTTGCAAAAGAAGGAGTCAACCGTGAGGAAATTCACAGATGAATTTTATAGACTGTCGATTCGGTTAGGACAAATTGACGAAGGGGAAGAAGTATTAGCGAGATATGTAAATGGTTTGAAATACGCTATTCAATACGAGTTGATCCTGTCGAGGTTCAAGACAGTCAGGGAAGCATGTGAGTTAGTCCTTAAGGCCGAAGAAAACTTGGCAAGAAAACTCGTTGCATCCATAGGGAAAATGACTGCTAGGGGTGGAAAGATTATTTTTGCTAGAGGAAAAAATAGCAGAACTAAGATGGAATTGGTTGAAGACAATAGCAAAACAGAAGCGGTTATGACCACGATGTCCATACCAAAATATTGATGAGAAATTTGAGGGGATCATGCTAGAGGTGCATTTTGTTTAAAGGAGAACTATCGACCAAGGGAGAACTAACCAACCAACTATAGTCTGCTACAAATTCTGTTAAGTTCGGCATAAGGAATATGAATGCCTAGAGAATTTTCACATAGAGAATCAGTCAAATACCAAACGGTGGAATGGCGATAAATCCGACACAAAAATGGGTTCTACAGTCGTAAGTAGGGAAGACAAAGAAAAGGTGGAAGGAGATTGAAACCTCACGACCAAGCGGACCTTGATCCAGTCTACCTAACGAGGGGAGAACAAGCCGACGCAATGTAAATCTTTTCTCTGAACAAGAGTGAAGATCACCGATAAGTGTTTCTTAACAATAGTTGATGGAGGAACTATGTAAAATTTAGTCTCGACAGAAGTTATTGAGAAATTGGGCCTGAAGTGTCAAACACACCGGAGACCATATAGGGCATCATGGTTACAAAAGGGACACCATGTGATGATAACCAGACAATGTTTGATTAACTTCAAGATTGGACATATTAAGGATAGTGTGTTGTGTGATGTGACTCCTATGGATGCTTGTCATTTGTTGTTAGACCGACCATGGCAATATGATCTAAATATTATCTACGACGACCATGCCAACACAGTCACCGCGTGGAAAAATGGCGTGCAACAAAAGACGATTATGTTGCAGGAGGACGATAACAACGAAGATAGTTAGAACACTTATTGGGAGAAAAGAGTATTGATGTGCTTGACCAATGAAATTTTGAAAGAGGAGGAGAAGCAAGGTTGTTTCTTTGCCATCATTCCAAAGGGCCTCGGTGTGGAGCGACCAAAGGAGGATGTCCCAATAGAAGTCGAAGAGGTGTTAAAAGAGTTTAGAGACATATTGGTCAATGATATATTGACGGGATTTCCATCAACGAGAAACATTTCACATCAAATCATTTTGATCCTAGGTTTGATTCTGTCAAACATGGCATCGCATCAGATGAAACCAACAGAGAATGTCGAGCTAAACCGATAGGTCTAGTAGTTATTGGACGGAGGGTTGATTAGAGAAATTTTAAGTCTATGTTCAAGACCAATTGTACTAGCACCAAAGAAAGATGGAGAATGGAGGATTTTCACCAATTTAGGGGCCATCAACAAGATTACTATCAAGTACAGATTTCCATTACCAAAGATAGATGACTTGATCGACTATTTGAGTGGAGCAAGATACTTCGCCAAGATTGATCTAAAGAGAAGCTATTATCATATTAGGATTTGAGAGGGTTATGAATAGAAAATAGCCTTCAAGATGAAGGAGAGACTGTATGAGTGGTTAGTTATTCCATTCAGGCTGACCAATGCATCGAGTACGTTCATGAGGCCAATGAACGACATATTGAAACTATTCTTGGGAAAGTTCATCGTTGTCTATCTCGACGATATATTGATTTTCATCCAGACCAAGAAGGAACATATGGCACACCTTCAACAAGTATTGCAACGACTGGAAGAGGAAAAGTTGTTGGTGAAATTGAAAAAGTGTTCCTTTGTGAAGGACGAATTGATGTATTTGGTATTTGCGATCTCTTGACAAGGGTTGTTGATGAGCCCATATAAGGTCAAGGTTATATTAGAATGGACAGAGCCGTCTAGCTCGAATGAAAGTTTTCATGGACCTGCTAGCTTTTCTAGGAAGTTCATTCGGGATTTTAATCGAATATGTGCACCATTGACCACGTGCATGAAGAAGGGTGAGTTCAAATAGATGGGAGTAACACAAAAATTTGTTGAGAAGCTAAAATAGAAGGTGACAGAGAGACTAGTACTAGCTGTCATTGACTTCGACAAAGTATTCCAATTCGATTGCGACACAAGTGGAGTGGGAATTAGAGCAGTGTTGAGCCAGAAGGGCCGACCAATCGCATTATTCAGTGAGAATTTAGATGAAGTGAAATAGAAATATTCGTTCTATGACCAGGAGTTTCATGCTATCTTTCAAGCATTGAATAAATTGAGGCACTACTTGTTGCCGAAAGAATTTGTGTTATATACTGACCACCAGGATCTGAGATATCTAAGCAGTTAGACCAAGCTAAATCAAAGGCATATGACGTGGGTGGAATTCCTACAAAGATACACATTTGTGTTGCGCCATAACTCGGGCAAGACAAGTAAGGTTGTCAATGCGTTAATTTAAAGTATTGTGTTACTGAACACAATGATTGTTCAAGCGGCAAGATTACAGTTGGTGAAGATGGAATATGAGACCAATGAGGATTTTAAGAAGAATGGAGGGTGTCAAAAGAGTTGTTGACTATCGATAGGACCCCATACTTGGAATACCTTATCTAAGAAGGATACTTGTTTAAAGGTCATTGATTATGTATTCCCATGGGATTATTTAGATAAAATATGATCAGGGAGTTGAATAGTGGAGGATTGGCTGGACATTTTGGTGTCAACAAGGCCATATAATTGGTCAAGGAGAAATATTATTGGCCTAGATTTCAGACGAATGCATAAAAGTGGGTTCGACAATGTAGGATATGTTAACATGCTAAGGGAGGAAGTCAAAATACGGGGTTATATACACCATTTCCACTACCAACTATTCCATGGGAGCACCTTAGTATGGATTTTGTATTGGGATTGGCAAAGTTGCAACAAAGCAATCACTTCATATTTGTGGTAGTTGATAGGTTTTCGAAGATGTCACACTTTTTTCCATGTTGGAAGACGAGTTATGCCATGAATATCATTGTTTTATTTTTCAAAGAAATCATAAGACTGCATGGGTTGTCGAAGAGTATAACTTCATACCGGGACACTAAATTACGAGCCATTTCTGGAGAACCCTATGGAAGAAACTAGACACTAGGTTGCAATTTAGTTATGCATTCACCCGGAGACTGATGGACAGGCGGAAGTCGTGAATATAAGTTTGGGTAATCTATTGAGATGTATGAAATATGACCGAACCAAGCAATGGGAAAATGTGTTGGTGCAAGCAGAATTTGTGTACAACAATTTGGTAAATCAGTCGACATAAATGATTCCATTTCAGGTTGTGCAAGGGAGAAGTCTGCATGGAGTGGACAACTTGACAGAGTTGTCAATGGGAATGCAAAAGAGTGCAGACGTAGAATCATTTGCTAAGAACATGAAGGAAGTGCATGACCAGGTGAGAACAGGACTAGAGAAAAAGCAATGTAGTATATAAGTTGAGAGTTGATAGAAGAAGATGATCACATTCATTTGTATAAGGTGATTTGGTCTATGCACACCCGAGGAAGGAGAGGTTCCCAAGGGGAACATATAACAAATTGAAATTTAAGAAAATTGGTCCTTGCAGGATCCTTAAGAAGATCTTATATAACACTTATGTATTAGAGTTCCCAAAAGAGTTGAATATTTTGTCAACGTTCAATGTGCCCGACTTGTATAGATATGATGAAGAGTCGACTAGTGGAGGAGAACTGACCATCGATTGGAAGGAGCAGGTGTTGAGTCAACAAGAAGAATGAATCACATAAGTTCTGGAGGAGTGTGTCACAGGTCGAACATGAAATTCCAGAAGAAAAGAATACATATCCCGATGGGAAGATAAAGGAATTGAGTAAACAACCTAGATTTCAAAACGGGAGTTCAGTCGACTAATGGAGCAGTCATGTTTCTTTCAACCTGGGGAGACTGATGTAGGGGAATCTTGACCCTATCAAAGTATTCGAAAGTAGATACCAAGAGTTGACTAGGGGATAATTCGATGATCCCTAGACAAGTGAAATTTTGGTAGCCGAAGTTATACTAGTCAGACAAGGTGTCTGGAATCCAAAATAGTTAAAGCAAGGATCGGCTGGGACATTAGACTGACCACTTTATGGAAGACGAAAGACGCTAAGTAGTTTGTCGATAACTGACAACTAGTATAAATGAATAGTTCAACAATTATAGTGCCATGGAAAAGGGGTAGTTACATAAATTAATGAGAAATTATTGTGGTGGTTTAAACATGGCATACGATGCATGTAGAAAGAGCAGTTGTAGGGGGCTAGAAAAGAAGGTGCAAACCTCCTAGAAATATCCAGGAGCTTTGGGAAGAAGGTTTGACCAAGCCAAGTAGGATTTAAATATAGATTTTCATGATAGGAAGGGTTGTTGTCCCTGGAGAGATAATTGAGTGTGTAATATTATACATAGTCGATACGACTTAAAAACATAGCATCTACTATGCTTGCAATTTTTTTATGAAATTTAAGCCTTGAGATTAATAGAATCCATAATTCTTAGCGAGTTCAGTGTTTTGTGACTTTGTGTGGGTGTTCACTTCATTTCGTTGTGTTCTTTGATTCTTTGATTCCTTTTCTCTGTAAGGCGACTATCATCACCAAAAGAGAATGTTTTATGTCTCGTCGGTATGGGTTCATATTCCGAGGATGCCCTTAGAATTTTGGTCTCTTTATGCATTGAAGCATATTAGTAATGCTCTTGGGGTCTTTATGGATGTTTATATGCCTTTCGAGCAAAGGGATAGAATGTCATTTGCTTGTATCTTGGTTAAATTCGGCATGAGGGAAGAGTTGCTGACAGAGTTGAAGCTGGTTAAAGGAGACAATTATTACGTTCAATACCTAGACTATGAAGGAATTTTTTTTAGGTGTCGACGGTGTCATAATTTTGGTCCTTTAGAAAATGATTGTTCCCTCCTCTTCAAGGGCTCATAGGAGGGCTTGACCTGAAATAAGCGACCTCACAGAAGTGATGGCGAAGGGGGTGGATGTCAGCACATAATCATAGCTCTCTAGGATTGAAGATGAACATGGATGGGGATGGTCATGTCAATAATGCTCAAGTTGAATAGATTTCAAAGGATTCTTTGGATGCAACAACAAATGGTATGTTTTTAGATGATTTAATTTCGATTTCATTCCAATATTTTTTCCATTTCAGATGTTGTTTGCGCCGTTGCAACATCTTTTCCCTCCTTGGTGAGTCTTTCCCTCCTTAGTGAGTCTCCCATGAATGTTTTTAGTCTCGTCCCATCTCTCAATAGTATGCCCTAACAAGAGGATAGGTATATCTTCCCCTCCTCCCCATGTTTCTACATATTTAGAGTTGTCATCCAAGTATGAAAGTATAGTCATCCTGCATAATATTATAACCAAATAGATCTTTAACCCCATTGCGGGATCTAGAACCTATACGGGGCTCGGTCCTTTACATGAACACAACCCAACAGGAAGGGTAAGAGGTAGGAAATCCAAACTTTCGAAAGCACGGGACAGAGCCATAGTGGATAAGGTTGTTGGAAAATAGTTATCCATTGATAGGGAACTTAGAGTATCGAAAACCCTTAACAGGGTTTAAAAATGAAATTGTTGTCCTTCATTGTAGAGGGTTGGAAAACCCTTCCAAAAAATCATCGTTGAAGTGTCTTGTTGAAAGAAATAGTTAGGATGTTATTTTATTTCAGGAAACCTTATGGGAAGGTGAAGTGGTTAAATTGGTGCTTGAATCTTTGCTGAAAAGCTGGAGTTTCGTGACTGTAGATGCTAGGTGTTGTTCAGGCGGTCTCGATGTGGGATGGAACCCAAGATTAATCAAAGTGGATAGTTTCTGGAGCATTCCTTCAGGCATAGGCTTGGATTTCTATTCCTTTGATCTAGAAAAATATATGTGAATACTTGATCTATATGGGCCACATTTGGATACAAACAATTTTTGGAATGATCTTGCATCCAAATCTTTCATGAACCACATTGGCCTTATAATTGGTGGAGACATAAATTTATTGTTATGAGAGTAAAAAAGATGGTGTCCTAGACCTATTTCAGATCCTCATGCCGATTTTTTCCTTAGTCTTCTAAAAAATAAAGGCCTGCTAAATATTGAACCTTTGAAGTTAAAGCCAACCTAGTGCAATAGGTGCACAAGTCAAAATAGGGTAGCAAGGAGGGTAATTTTTTTTTGTTTTTTGAAAGGATGGTGAATGAATTTGCTTTATTAGGACAATATATTAGTTCTAGTAGTGAATTAGATCATCTCCCTATTTGTTTAGAAATTAAAGGGATAGGTAACAAACTAGGAATCCATTTTAAGTTCAATTCAGAATGGTTGAAGGATGCTTCTTTTCATGAACTTTTCCATAGTTATTGGATCACTTTGGACCAATAAGGGTAGGCCCATGCCACAGTGAAATTTTCCACAGGTCCTAAGAGGTTAAAGAAAAACATCCAGTTGTGGGAAAAAAATAAAAAGGAAGACGAAGATATAGATCTCAAAGATACTGAAGAAGCTCTACGAAAATTTCACATCTTGGAGTGAGGGAGATTTCTCACAGAATCATATAAAGATCAATTGGTACATCTTTAAGGAAGAGGAAATACAATATTGGGCAATAATTAGGTTGAGTGGCGATTGAAAAGCCGGCCTCTATGGCTTAATAGTGGTGATGATAATACGAAATTCGTTCATGCCTTCTCTAAGGGAAGCAAAATGATGAATACTATTTGGAGTCTCGAAAACGAAGAAGGGGTCTTGGATTCCTCCTTCGAGGGTATAACAAGAACGACAAAAAATCACTTCAACAACCTAATCAAATATCAAGAAGGAAAACCAATTGATGAAATGGTTAGAATTGCCCAATTCTTTTCAAGGTTTGTTAATGAGGAGGATAACCACGACTTGATGGTTTTTATCTCTGAGGACGAACTCTAGGAAACCCTCCATGGTTTCTAGAAGGACTAAAGTCCAAGTCCATATGGTTTTCCGGAAAAGTTTTACTTGGAACTCTTTGATTTTTTAGGACAATACCTCTTAAGAGTGGTGGAGGAATGAAGAATAAATGGTTGTATCCATGCCCCTTTAATGGCAATTTATTGCTCTTATTTTGAAAGAGTACAATCCTCAAACTCTTGATGAATTCATACCCATCACGTTATGCAACGACATTTACAAGATCATTGAAAAAAATATTGCGAGGAGAATTATAGAGATCTTGTCAAACTCTGTCTCTAAAGAGCAGTTTGGATTTTGGAGCTATCAGAGTACATGGGGGATTAATGAAGAGGAAGCTAGGATGTGTCTACTATTTTATCTAAGATCCTTGTGTGCTATTTGATACAATTGTCTTGATCTATTTTCAATTCTATTCAATCTACCTATTTAGAGTGATACCTTTATTATGTAATAACATTAGAAGAGGACACTTTGGTATGGTCGAAAAATATAGATAATGGAAAGTTTACTACCAAATTAGATTATAAGTCCATATTTTAGGAAGGAAATGAAGAAAAAGTATGGATAAAGGAAAGTGAAGGCATCGTTGAAATGAAAAATATTCATGTGGCTATCACTAGCAAAGAAACTCTGACTTGTGATGCTCTTTCAGAAAGAGTAGGTCAAGGGCCTGCCATTTGTGGACTGTGAAAAAAATATGGAGAATATAGTTATCACCTATTGGTTCATTGTGAATAAACAAAGGAGGCTTGGGGATCCATTTTTGTCTTAATATAAGGAAGGGGAAGTTATAAGGAGGCCACATTAATACAAATCACGAAGAAATGGTATGAGAGAAGGCACTCAATAGTACAAATCTATTCTCGTAATAGTGTCTTAGGATACTTGGTAAAAAACAAATGGAAATATTATTGAAGCTAAGGATTCCCCTCTATTTCAAGTGCTACAACAAATCGCTTTTTTATTTGAACGAATCAATATGGAACCAAAATTGAAAAACCAAAAAGGATGGGAACTTTGGAGCTAGATTAGTCAATGCCATGGGATTTTTTTGATGGAGAATGTTTACGCAAGCCTTGTATATGTGTATATGGTGAAGTAATATACCTTTCAAACTTATATAAAATCTATTTTAGAGTAGGTTTAGAGGAAGTCATAAATAATATTATAGAATGAAGGATTTGGCAATTATTTTTATATTGGTAAAGGAACAAGGCATTCTCACATTTGAGTGTTGAGGGAATCAAAATTTATCATTGCTTAGGTGAAAGGATCCTTTGGAATCCAAAAGAACCCCTATTTAATCAAGTAGAAAAATTAGAAACTTCTTTCACATGTGAACATATTTATAGACAATGCAACATGGAAGCAGATCTACAATCCAAAAAACATTGGAGCTATTAGAGGGTACACGGGGATTGATAAAGAGGAGGCTAGGATGTCTCTAATCGTTTCTCTAATACCTTTGTGTACTACTTGATACAATTGTATTTCTCTCTTTTAAGCTCTACTAAATCTATATATTTAAAGTGATATATGGGATCCAACCCTATTTTTTTTTCTTTTTTGGATTATGAAAGACTATATGTAAGTGTTGTTTTATGATCGGACCTCTTTTTAGATAGTAGGTTCATTAAATATCACTCAGTATTTTTGTTGGAGATGAACACTGGAGAGCTTTCAACTCTTTTTTAAGGTAACTTTTTTTCATACAGAAATAAAATCATATCATTTCTCCAGGGGAAAAAAGTGTTATTTTTTCTCTAATGTTTTAGTTTAAGAAAGATGATATTTTGGAACCTAATGGGGGGGTTCATTTATACCTTGGAATATATTGATTTTTTTTAAAGAGAGAACGCTGATATTATAAAGTATTCATGACTTGGATATATTCACTTCATGATTTAATACACTTCCAGGAGAGATCTTAGGAGGTAATTTGAGATGGGCATTACGCATAGTAGTAACCTAAGAGTTATTTATGTTTCCTTCTTGATATTGAGATTGCATTAGATTTTATCAACCCATATTGGTATTAAAGGGTTGAATTAAGGGTTTTGAAATATTTATCTCCTTAACTATCTTGGGTAAGGAGGACAATTTGTACAATTTGTTAAGATAAATCGTGATCATGCAATCTTATGTACATAGTCTTCTTTATCTTCTTTGTGGTTGAATGTTTATTATGTTTGACCCTTGTTGATTGTACCAACATAGTTAGACTTAGTTGTCTTATCATTGGTTTCAATGGTTGTTGTTCACATGTTCTATATTTGAGTCAAAATGTTCAAATTTTCAAATGTGTATACGCCCTCTCTAGATATTTCCTTTCACTTGTTCAATATCCTTTGCACCTACAAAATTTCAATCATGATGGGGCAATATTCCAAGCTATGACATTTGACCTCATAGAATCTATACAACTTTAGGGTGTCATTGTATTTAAGGATGCAATTAAATAGAGGTGTTATTCATTTTAATAGATGTGGTATTAAGTTTGGTTCCATTTGCTCCATATCCTTGATCTCAACTTGGACCTTGGCATCTATTATTGTTATCATATATATCAGTTTGGAAATGATCATTTATAGCCAAAATTCTATATGATAAAGCAATTGTGATTTGTTTTCCTCCATACCATAATGTGGGTATTTGAACTTAGAATGTGCACGATCTCATATATGTCACCCCATTTCTTCATATTCTGCTTGTTATAGGGATAATTTTTGCATAAGGGTTTATTATACATTCACAAATTTCACAATAACACTTTAAGTCAACTTTTCTTATGTTCTTCAACATGCCAAAAACCTAGAATATAAAGGGGTAATCATGTTTTTTGTGAGTAGGGATTGGATAACTTGTAAAATATAACTCTTATACTCTTAAATAGAGGCTCGTTTCTTTCAACACTTTCTACATGTTCTCAATTTTTTTTCTCTAGTTGGCTATTTGTCAATGTTTGCATCCAATCTTCATTAGTTTTGAGTTTCTTAGCCTTTTTAGTCCATATTCATATATTTTGATGTCATGCAATCTTCATGATACTCTAATATTGCTTTGAGACTAATAATGAACCATATCTATTGAAGCCATAAATCCAAGATTTCTAGATTAATTTGCCTCAGTAAGTCTTCAAATCATATGATGTGATCTCTGACAAACTCTAGGAGTTGTTGTTTTATCTCTTTTAATATTTATGAAAACAAGTGACTAGAATATTAGGTTCAAAAGGATACTACTAAATCCCATTTTGTCTTATGTTTTGTATAGTTTTTACTAGTAACCAAAATGTTTAAATACCATGTGAGACCTTTTTTCTCAAAGCATCACCAAAGTATGCCATTTTGTTAACCTTTCTAGTTGTGTCTATAGCTTTCCACTTGACCTCACATATATAACATCCCCTTTAAAATCCTTGTCCCCATCACAATTGGGTAGAGGGATGCGTGATCTATAGCAATCCAGGCATCTTATCTATTTTGTTTTTGAGGTGTTGGTAGCAATGGAAACTTGTCGTTTTGTTTATTTATTTTCTTATCTTTTATATTAGCGAACTTGTGTTGTTGACTTCATTCAAGTTATTTTGAAACATATTGGATAATTTTCTATGATTATTTATTCTCCTATTGTATCTTCTTTTCATTCACCTTAGGACTCACTTGCCTCTATAGATTCAAAGTCTTCTCGACTTTTGTCTCTATCTTCTAGTGTTTTCAGTTTATACACCCATGAGATATTCAATGTTGATCAATATATGGATATATTATTAGTTTTTATAGTCTTATTCAAATTGATTAGGATCTTTATCTGAAAGAATAAAAAGCATAGAAAAATATCCAAGATGCATAATATAGAGAAGATACACAAGACACAAAGAATTTCCTCAAGGAAACCATAAAGGAGAAAACCTTGCAAACTTCCTAAGAATAGTTCTGTCACTAAGAAAATATCACAAGATGGAAAAACCCAAGTATAAGAAGTCTTCTGCAACTCTCTCTCTCTCTCTCTCTCTCTCTCTCTCTCTCTCTCTCTCTCTCTCTCGCCTCCTTTGTCTTCTCTCTCTCCTCATGCGAACTTGAGTGAGTGAGTGTGTGTCTAAATGAGGGAGGGTGCCTCCCTATTTATACACAATAAGTAACTGACCTTCTAACTTGAATGGGACAACCTCTTACCCTAGGAGGGCCAAATTTACCTAGGGAGACTCCAAAAATACATTTCATTATATTAATCTGGGGAATACTGCTCTGACTTACAATGGAGGTTGTACCTCAAGGACCATAGACAATAATGACATCCCGAAAGGAAAGAAACACATCTTAGATGCGGGTACAATAAGATACAATGATGATATACATCAAAATATCTTTCAAAGTTACAAATACAACAACATCTCTTCAATGGGTGAATGTTGTGGCCCTAATCCTAAGTAGGACTAAGCGATTTATGTAATTGCTAACAAGTGGAACTTAACGTTTTATAAGAGTATATTAGTTTATATTTTTATTTTATTTTATGCAGGTTGGTCTCATAACTAGTCTTTCTGGTGTTTCCTAACTTAATTATGCATATAATTAGAGAGTATATATTCATTATTAGGTATTAATTATGCAATTCATCTCTTGGATATTTGTAATTAGGGGTCGTTCTCTTGAAGTGGCTTGGATTTCATATTAAGTACTTGGGTATCTTGAATTCATTCTCTATTTGATCCATTTCATGTTTCTCTTATTGTTGGGATGTTATTGTTGTTTTTGTTATCATTACAAGTGTTATCAAAGCAACGATTGAAAGATATTGGGATGATATCTTTCTTTTTTAGATTTGTAGCCATTTATTTGGGTAAAAAAACTTGCGACGAGAATAATTTTATTATCAAAGTGAGTAATTATAGATGAACTTGTGTAATCATAAGAAAGGTTTTGATATTGTTTCCTAATTGGGGCTATAATAATGTAAGTTCTCTACTTCTTTGAAACCCTCTCTCTCTTACTTATATTTAAATATTTGGCCATTATAGATTGTGATATTAAAGTCACAAAAGTTTCCATCCAAAACTAATTAGCTACCATGGGAAACAAAGGAAAGGACCCCAAAAAAGCTAAACAATAATATACACACAAAAGATACTACAAAAATATGGCCAATGAAGTACAATCAGGAAATAATAACATGAAACAAGGGCTTAAATATAAATTCACAAATGACATGCAAGATTTGAATATCCAAGTCATGGAAACTAATAAACCTGTTGCCACAAAAATGGATGAAACTCAAACTAAGGTTTTGGTGATCTTGTAAGAAATACAAACAATTCTACCAATATCTCTATGGCATTTTTCGATAATGGGTATAATGTAATTTCACATACATGTTATAGAAACATTGTCTACAATTAGTGTTGTACTTTGCCAAAAATTGAACTTAGGCAATATGATGGTAGTGATATATAGTCATGGGTCAACCAAATGTTAAAAGAATATATAAAAACAAAATCAAACAACAACAACAATATAACACAAGATTTACATGGAAACCCTGCTATACACAAGTAAAACCATGGGTCAATGGTAGCATCAATCCTTTATTATTATTACTCGACAAAAACATTACAATGCTTTCTTCTATTTCTCTTTTGTTATAATACAAGGAGGACACTCCCATTTTATACAATACATAGGAAGTTTCCATAAGGAACCGAAATACACGAAAAGGTTCTAGAAATTTTCTCCTCAGGGGATTCTCCCCCGAACCCTCGATGAGCAGGGGGGTCTGACAGCCTCCCCAGGTGACCAATGCATATGAGTAGTGTATGGTCCTAGTTGAGAGATATACAAGAATAATATTGGATATTTGAATATCGATTTCATATCATAGCGTTTTCCCACTTGAATTCAATATAAAAGAATTTCCTTGCCAATATTTTTTGCCTAATCTCCATTACCCAATGTTTCCTTCATCACATTTTCAGCGAGCCCAATTTTTTTTTGCACCATTCAAACTTCTCTATCTGGACCATATTTGTTGGCATATTTGCATTATTATCATCGGTATCAATATTATCCAACAAGATCCTTCCTTCTTCCACCACTTTCCTTATGAAATGGTACTTAGAATCAATATGCTTCATGTGATATGAAATGTTGGATTCTTCTCTAAGTGAATAACACTTTGACTATCATAGTGCAAAATGATCTTCCCTTACATCATGTTGAATTCATACATCATTCTCTCTAGCCATATTTCTCTTTACTAGCCTCAGTGTGGCAGTGGTTGATAAATCCACCACTAGCTACAATTTAGATGTCCAACTTATAACTCTATCGGTAAGAGCAAAAGTATATAATGTAGTAAACTTTTGTCCATTTTTGTCTCCACCAAATTAGAATCTATAAAACCTTTAATTTGTAAATATGCCAATATGTAGCAAATAGCAACGCATGAAGTGCCCCTTAAATGTCTAAGTATCTTCTTCACAACATTCCAATGCTCCTTACTATAAAACCTTTCAGTTGTAAATATGCCACTCTATAGAAAATAGCAATGTATGAAGTGCCCCTTAAATGTCTAAGTATCTGCTTCATAACATTCCAATGCTCCTTACTAGGATTCACCATGAACCAATGAAAAAATTCCACTACTTAAGCAATATTTGGTCTAGTGCCCATCATCGAAAATATGATGATCCCTACTACTAATGAATAAAGCAAACGAGGCATGCTTGTATACTTTGCTTTTGTGCTAGGACATTGTTAGGAAAACAACTTGAAGTGTGTAGGAAGTGGGTTGCTAACTAGTTTTGCATTTTTCATATTGAAGCACTACAAAATATTTTCTATATATGAATTTTGACATAACTAGATCTTCCTACATGTTCTTTCCTTGTGTATATTCATCCCTAGAATTTGATTTCTTTTTCTAAATCTTTCATTTCAAATGTCCTAGCTAGCTGATCCTTGAGATTAATGATTTTCTTCATGTCGGGACTTGCAACCAACATATCATCAACATACAACAACAACATAAGAAAACTACAATCATCAAAACTCTTATAATATGTACAATGGCTAGCTTCACTTATACCAAACTTACAATGCTTTCTTCTATCTCTCTTATGTTACAATGCCTAGGGGTCACTCCCCTTTTATACAATACATATAAGGGTTCCAAAAGGAACTTGAATATGTTAGAAGGGTATAGAAATTTTCTCCTTGGAGGATTTTCCATTGAACCCTCGATGAGTAGGGGACCACCCCCAAAAGAGGGACTAGGCGACCCCTTCTCTAACCCCTCAACACATATGAGAAATATTTTGAGCTTCACAAAGTTCCTCAAGATTCTCATGTGAATATTGATTCATTCCATATTGATACAAATTCATATCAAAAGTATTAATATGTGCTAAAAAAAGACAACAAGGAAGGGCATACCCATGGGATGAATTTGTAGGTGGCTTAATGGCTCAACGTGCAAATATATGGACCAAGGAACATCCAAAACAACTAACCAAATTAATTACAATACATGGGTTCAGTTGTAGTATACACTATGCAACGTCAATGACTATCTACTTGATTCAATAAGGATGAGGATGAGTTTCTATAATTGTACCTTATAGGCCTACATGATGTCATATGGGGGAGTTCACAGTTTGGGAGCTTAAAACCATGATTGAATCCATCCAGTTGGTTGAAGGAATGAGTGAGTAGAAATTGATGTTGTTAGGTCCCTAACCATCATTCATTATAATTATATCAGTTTTGGTTAGGTTGAATAAGTGGCAGGCTACATCATGATCACTTTATCTCCTATTTATAATAAAGGAGATTCATTTGTATAATAATATCATTTTGTCTTGTGTATTAGATATAATGTAAAATGAGGTTTTCCCCTTGAAAATACTTGTTATTCACTAACTATTTATCATTATCAAGCTATGGAGCTACTCTTTTTTATGTTTTTATGCTATTTGGGGAGTTTGGTTCATGACATTTAGTATCAGATCCATTTTCACTATAAAAACATTAATGGGACATTTCAAAAAGAATTCTCTTTAGATTCCCTCGAAGGAATAGATAAGTAACTATGGTAAAAAATCCAGTCCTTGGTTCACTATAAATTTGGAGTTACATTATGTGAAAGCTACGCTTTTTCACTAGTTTAAAAATAGTCTCAAATAAGTGTTATAGGTAAAACTATTCTATCTAAAGATTGTGAGATTCAAATTGAGTGCCACTTGTTGCATCAATAACAATATGGACCATAGTGTTTTGGGGAGGAAATTTAGAAGTAGATAAAAAAAATGGGCATGTGGCAAATCATACAAGTCCACTCTCTTTAAAGGGACAAAAACAAAAGTTTTGGGAAAGATACCATAACTTTCTCTTGGCACATAATCGTAGTGAGCTAGATCGAGTGGTTGAGTGTTATGAGATCCAAGTAGGAGGTCATAGGGTCAAGCCCCAACCTGGATATCTATGAAAATGTTGAGAGCCTCGCATGATGTCCCTGCCAAGTTATGTTGCCAAAACAATAATCAAATGGTTTATCCTCGGGTACCGATCCTCGAAATGAAGGGAAGTGACTAAAAGGATTTCCCATGATTCATTCCATTGAAAAGAAAAAAACTTTCTCTTGGCACAACAAATTTTGGTCAAATCTATGACATTGTAGAGAATACATATTGGGATACACTAGGCCAAAATTTTAGACTCGAGGAGGTGAAATTTCAAAGATACATCAAGAGAAAGGTCAACTAGCAACAAAACATACAAACACAGGTTTTTAAAGATATGTTACTTGAAATTCGCATAACCTTTTATTGGAATATCTATTTTGGGTGATTCAAAAGGTGTGATAAAGAGAAAAAAGTGTTAAATTAAACATTAATATTATTAATAATAGGGTTTTTTGGAGAATCTGCAGTGGTCATCTTGAAAGTGGATGTTTCGATTCCGAATCAGGAACCATCATCACGACAAAAAGACGGATAGGTAAGCTGCAGATAAGGAGTGATAAATAGGTATGTTGTTTAAGTTTTTTAGATTTTTTAAATTTCAGTTAATAGCCGACTAGGTCTTAAGAAATTTAAATTATTTAAATTTAATGAAAATATTAATATTATTAAGGAATTTAAATTTTTTTATATTATGAGGTTTATTCTAAGGTTTTTTTAAAAGTGATCAAGTTTTTTTTAAAACTATTTAATTAAAAAAATTCAAACTATTTTTTTAAAAGGTTTTAAATTATGTATAAAAGCTATCTAGAAATGTTTTTTTTGTTATAAGGTTTTATATTAAAAATGTTAAAAAGTTTATTATAAAAAGTATTAAATTTTTTATAAAGTATTAAATTTTTTTAAAATTGTTATAAAGTTTTATAAAGAGTATTAAAAAGTATTAAAATATTTTTTTATAAATTGTTATAAAATTTTTAATTAAAAGTATTAAAATTGTTAAAGAGTATTTTGTTTTTTACTAGGGGAATTGGCAATTGGGGCTGTGCTGGTACTCGCGTGACACGGGGTCTTGGGATCCATTCCCACTACCACTAT
>LPNX010732993.1:2822-53437 GCA_001517045.1 Pseudotsuga menziesii | reverse complement strand
ATGGGACACAGGTAAACCCAGGTGGGATTGATCTTGTGACCTTCAATTTACAACAAGTGACTTCATAACAACAGAACCGCCAATGAATCACACCCGTGAGGGCTAAATTTTTTAAAGAGTATTAAAAAATATTAATTTTTTTTTAAATGGTTATAAAGTTTTTATAAAAAGTATGAATTTTTTTTAAAAAGAATTAAATATTTTTAAAAAATTGTTGAAAAGTTTTATATAAAAGTATTAAATTTTTTAAAAAGTATTAAAATATTTTTTAAAAATATTAAAATATTTTTTTTCGGCTCATATGGAAAAGGCTTCTACAAAACAATCTACACCACTTAAACCTATGAATACCTCAACTATGAATCATGAAAAAAATGAAGAATATTGTTATAGACTCATATGGCAAAGGGATCTTAAAAAAAAGTCTACACCAATTAAACCTCCAAATATCTCAACTATGGCTCATGAAAAAAATGAAGAAATACAAAATTAGCTATCCAATGTGGAGAACAAAATTAATGAATTTAGTGATAGGTCAGTGACACATGTTCAATTAGTAAACATAATAAATGATATACAAAGTAAGTTGAAACTCATTATGCAAAAGATGGAAACGATCGATCACAAGATGGAAACAATGGATCAAAAGATGAAAACGATGGATCAAAATATGAGAACAATGGATCAAAATATGGAAAGAATGGATCACAATATTTATCAGAATATGACCCGTCTCATACAAACCCTAGATGAAAGATTTCTAAAAGAGATCACGTGACCCAACCAACTTATGGAAATAAAGATAGTTTCATGTGGAACAACCTTCATTAATACACGTATTCCAAGAGGATTTAACCCTAATATTGGAGCTAATAAGGGACGGGTTCCTAAGGGTATTCACCTCCCTAAGGTTGAATTAAGAAAGTTTGATGGAATAAATGTTCTTACATGGGTGAAACAAATAGAGAAATACTTTGAATTGCAAAATATTATGGATGATAAGCAAAGGATTTCCTTAATGGATTTGTATTTTGAGACAAAACCATATCAATGGTATCAATGGGTAGTTAAAAGGAGTCTTCCTTCTTATCATTAGACTTGGGGTCTAATTACAAGAGACCTAGAAGCACAATATGGTAATGTTTGGGAGTAATATTACTTTAGTCAATTGAAAAGAATAAAGCATTTAGGTGATGTTGAATATTAAAATTCAGGAATTTCAGGTGTTTTCCACAAGGGTAGATAACGTAAGTGACCAACATCTATTGGAAGGTTGCATGGGGAGATTAAAAGAAGACATTAACATGAGCTTTTCCTAAAATATACTAAAAACAAGTCTACAATTGGAACATATGCATTAAGTAGAGAAAGATTTGTGCCCCATAGGGAAGCCCTATATCAACCTACTATGATATCACAAAACGAAATGGATGAAATAAGAGAAAAATGATTATGTTTTGATTGTTATAACAAATTATCAAAAGGGAATAATGTAAAAAAAAACACCTTGGAGAATAATGATGAATAGGAAATAATGGCATCCACGTAAATTGGTGAGGAAGAACTTGTGAACAAAAAAGAGCAAGGAAAATATGTATAAATTTCGCACAACATAGATCTAAACAAATGCGAAAAATCAGTTCATGCACACATGGGTGTGTCAGCACCTCAAACCCTTAAGATTGCTGGATACATTAGGAAGCAAACATTCATAATACTTATCGATTCATGTAGTACACATAACTTCATTGATAAAAGATTAGTTGAGCACCTCAATTGTTTTTTGTATCTAGTGACAAATTTTCAAGTATTGGTTACTAATGGTAGAAGTATTTATTATGGAGGGGAATTTCATAATATTAAACTTGGTATGGGATACTATAATTTATCAAGCCCCATGTATGTCATTCCCATTGGAGGAGTGGATTCTATTCTAGGGATACAATGGTTGAGAATCCTTGGTACAATATCTTCCAACTATAATGAATTATTCATGAGATTTAAATTGGAAGGAATTCAATATGAACTAAAAGGATTGAAATCTCCACCCTCTTATATCATTAGTTCTCACATAATGTAAATTCTCCTAAGAAAGGGTTGTACTAGAGTTATTGCTAGAAGTTATTCTACATAAGTGAGGCATGGATATAAAAATATTACACGTGACTTAAAATATACATTGGAAAAGCACCATAGATTCTTTCAATATATTCCCAAAGTGATACATCCATCTAGATATCATGAACATCAAATTGAACTTATATTTGGAAGTAATCCTCCTAATAAAAAGGTCTTACAAATATTAACATTAACCAAAAGGGGAATTGAGAAAACAGTACAAGAGATATTGGATGCAAGTATTGTTCAACCAAGGAAGAGCTCATTTTTAGCACTAGTAGTGATGGTGAGATGAAAATATAATGCTTGGAGGATGTGTCCTAATTAAAGAGATCTAAACAAAATCACCACAAAGGATAAATTCCCTATTATAAATATTGATGAGCTATTTCATGAGCTTCATCTTCTAAGATGAGCTATTTCATGAGCTTCATCTTCTAACTTATTTCAAAAAGTCAGATCTTAAATTAGGATACCACCAAATCAAATTAAGAGAAGAAGACATTACCAAAGCAAATTTTCGAACACATCAAGGGCACTATGAGTTCTTTGTCATGCATTTTGGATTGACTAATGCTTCTTCTACTTTTCGAAGCCTTGAGAACAATAAAATTCAACTTCGCCTTAAAAAGGTTTATGTTGGTTTTCTTTTATGATATAATTATTTATAGAAAATGATGGGAAGAACACATTAATCATGTAAATCAAATATTACAAATTCTTGAGGTCAATCAATTGTTTGTAAAAAGGTATAAATTTGATTGTGGGAAATACGAAGTAGAGTAGCTGAGTCATATTGTTTCAAAGGAAGGGGTCAAGGTGGACCCCCAAAAGATTCAATCTATCATAAAATGGCCCATTCCTAAGAACATTAAGGGTCATAAATTTTTTGGGTCTTACAAGATATTATAGGAAATTTGTTCAGAATTAGGCATGCATTTGAGGCACACTCACACTTTTCTTGAAGAAAATATCATCTATATGGAATGGAGAGGAAACTTTAGCATTCTCACTCTTAAAAGATGTTATGTCTTGTAAAACAATATTGTCAACATCGTATTTTGGTAAAGCATTCATAGTTGATTGTGATGCATCGAGATAAGGAATTGGAGTAGTACTAATGTAAGAAAGGAGACCATTTCCTTTTGAAAGTAAACATGCCACATGCCCCAATTTTGCAAAAACAATATTATTTTATTTGATTTTATTCAAAGACAATATGTTAAATTTTATGCTAAGTTGCAAGTGATGACTCAGCAGAGTCAAGGATATTAAATGTAATTCTGAATATTTAAATTATAAATAAATGAAAGTGGAGACAACAACTTAGAAGAGCTGTTAAAAGAGTGCTTACTGGTCAAATTGGTGGAGGAGACTGGGTGGAGAGCAAACAGACATGTGGCAACATCCTCAAACCACTTCCAACTGTTGCAGGTGGCAACCTCCCTACATTTGGGGTCATGATCCCCCAAGAAAGTGGGATCAGAGCAGGTGGCTCAATTAATGACAATTGACCCAAAAGACCTAGGAAATCTTTATAAAAATGCCCATTGAAGAGAGCTGAGGCTGCTCATTCTGGAGAAGTGACCATTCAGGTGAATGTACTTCATAGAAATTCAATGGGAAGGGAATTTGTGGAAAGAGTTTGAGGGGTTAACTGCTAAGTGATCTAGTGCAGCTTTTCAGTTGAAGGATCTTGCTGTTGAGTGCAGAGTGATTATTGAGTCATTGGACTAGTTTATTGTTTGCTTGCTCCACCAGTTCTCAGCCAAGAAGACCAGGAATAGGCTAGGGGGTCCTGAGGAAGCGTTGTTTGAGTGCTCTCCAGGAGTTGGTAGGGAGGAACGACCTCCTAACGCTGTTGTTGTCCATCTTAATCAGGTTCTACATTCTATTGTGTTAGATAGTAAAATGTGAATCTGACTGATTTATGAATGTTAAATGTTTAGTTGTGAACTGTTAGGGTTATTAATCTTTTATTTTATTGAAGGAATGAATTTGAAATAGATGGAAAATAATTCTAACCTGTGTTTTTCCACATCTGGAAGGACCAGACCGTACTCCAGCACAGGCAGAGTGTTTAAAAGTAGATGAAGGAAGTGATAAGAGATTGAAATGATTAGATGTGTTATGCATTTTACAATAGCAATGATTTATATTAGTATATATATTATCATCGAAAATAACAAAAACTTGATTATCTATGTTATTGTTCTACGAACTGAAGTATGTAAATATATTAGAAATAACAGTAGCTTAGTATAGGTAGAAGGATTATTATTATGTTAAGAAAATACCATAGTAGATAAATGAAGTATACTTTATATTCAAGTGCATGAGAATAAACTGTGTTAAGTTATCAATATTTACCTTTGTGTTTTTATTTAATAACTAATTGTAATGCAGTAGAAAAGATACAGTAAACTAATTTAGTACACTCAAATAAATAGAGAAATAAACTATAAATACTTAGTTTATTTGTTTATACTATTAACCAAACCAAGACAACAGTTACTATAAATAAGAAGGGTTTTATGAAAAGTATTATTCATTTATCAAGAACAAACTAGTTACTAAGTTGATGTTTACGAATAACTCTTATACAATCCTTGCTAACATTTCAGAAAAAACAATAAGAATAGGATTATAACTAATTTAAACATTACATATCTATGTAAGAACTGTTCCACAAATGTTAACAGGTTTATACCTGCAAGAGTAACAACAGGGTTGAAACCCTTTATAAATTTCTTTATTTTTATAACAGAAAAACAATAAGCTATAATTCTAATATTTGGAGCATTATTATTAAACAAATTAAACTAGTGTAGACTGGATACAATCTTCATAACAAATACTTATATACAAAGGCAAATTTAAGAAATTTCTTTATATACAGATTATCATATTAACTTAACAATATTTGTTTACAAGTAACAGAACCTACTTAAACAATTGAAAGAATTATTTTAATCAAGGGTTTCATTCAGGAAACCCTGGCTCGAAAATCATGAGCCAATAAGAAAACCAACTTATACCATGACTGAATGATAGTCTTAAAACCATTAACAATAGTCTAATGCAAATTATAAACAGTACATATTTATTACACATCGAATAGGGTAATAACCCTAAGTACATAGAGTCACATTAATAACATTAAGATAAACTGAGTCCGAGCTCGAAGGAGAATCCTTTGTTTGTTAAAGAAGACTGTGTATTGCTTAACAGGCTAAAAGGCTTAAAACTTAAACAGAGTACAAAAACCAGCTCAGATCTGGGCACCCACATCGTGACATGGGGTGCTTATAAACGAAACGAACACTAACAAAATTTATATTAACGTTTACAACATTGTAAATCCTTTCTTTAACACATAAAGAGAGCATTACAAGTCACGACATTGAGTCGGAGTCACCTTGTTGAAAGCAAGGGTTTAAAAAAAAAAACTAATAAACCGAAGAACAACAACCCAAGATTGGGAAAGACATTTCCGTAACTCCTTCCAACTGCAAACTTTCCCCTAAGGTCTGAACAAGCAGGGAGAACCATTTTGTAACCGGGGCTTACCCGTAGACTGAATGCCGGTCCATTTGAGAGGTGATTCCTGCCTTTTTGTTAAGGCGAACTATCCCTGCAAAATGGAAACCAAAGTTTAATTAGAAACTTGTTTATGGAACTGAAGACTATAAATAAAATCTGGTAATAAACTTTTAAATAATCACCTCACCTGGAAGTGAAGATTTTGGAGCCACGAAGGAACAACAACACAGTAACCAGCATAACGAGAATCCAAACCCTGGTACTCGCAGGTGACAAAGACGATGGGGTCTCACAATACAAGCCACACTGACGACAGGAGCAAGAACCAGCCTGGGAAACGACCACGAAAGAGTTTAACAACAAAAATATTTCATTGACAGTGCTACTCGAACCTCATGACAGTTCAGGGTAAGCAGGAAGAAAAACGAATGAGAGTTATATGTCTCTTCAACCACCACACTTAAGTGGCAGCGTTCCATTCCACAAACAACGAAGCTGGAGCTGAACATAGGCGTGCCATCATGGCTGCAACAAACCAAACATAACAGAGACCAAACCCTTGAAAAAACAATGAAGAGCTATGGTTGCAGGGAATACTTTTAAATAATGTAATGCATGGTGAGGAAGGTTCCACGTGCCCTTTAATTTATCAGTTACCAAGTGGGTCGAGTTCTATAGTCCGCATGGTGCTGGCAAGACCAAATCATTGTTAATAATCTCCACAATGATCAAAAACGATATTATTATACACCAAGTCAAAGCATAATATATCATTGATAATCATAATTCAATAATGATGGAGTATTTAGAACTTAGAGTATCGTTAACCTCTTGGTGATTTTAAAATCGTGAACATTGTTAATAATAAACCCAAGCTTACATGGTATCAAATAAATTGATACTTGTAAACCATGGAAATTATCAAATGAATTAATAACAACTAAGGAAAGATCCCTAGTAGGGTATAAACCCTTAAGTGCAAGTAATAGTGTTTCATAATAATCATTGATTCTATTATTATAGTGAAGAACTATGTTTTAGAGCTAGTCCATATAAAAACACTAATGACGATGATTTAGCTCATAATTCAACATTAGATATATTTTAAAAGTATTTTCTTCACTCTAGAATAGACTCCTAAGAAGTCTATAGTACTAGGGTAAACTTCAAGAGAAGTTGTAATTAGTATTCTTCATAAATAAATAAAGCTCAAAATGATTTTTAATTAAAGGCTGTTTGGTTGTAGTAGCAAAAGACCGTGAAATCATCTACGTATATTTGTGGTATAACACGTATTTTAAAACAATTAAGATGATATCATAATATCATCACATTATTAAGTCAGGAAGAAGTTGGACAAATAGAAGCCACATTTTTTACGACAACTATACAATTGGTCAACTGTAAATGCAATGCATTATAACCTGATAACTTCCTCCACTGAGCTTATTAAAGATAAGTTAAGAGTTATGTGTAACTTACTTCACAAGAGGCCTTAGTCTTAGGTCTGTTTCTTAACTTAAACAGTCTTGAAAATTTATATTTACAATAGCAATAAACTTTGTTACAGTAAGAGTACTAATATGCTAAATCTTGGACTCTATTAAGGACTAGAATTAGCTGAGAGTAATGATAGAAAGAAGTTTAATCTAAGTAATAATCATTCTTATAATAGTCCATCAATAGTGTAAAGACACTGATCATATTGAAATGTTATTAAAATACCGTTACAATCTTAACACAGATAAGAAAGGTATTTTACCTCATAGAACCCTTGAATTTAAGCAAGCCAACTTTTACTCTACCAGTATATTCTATGCTAAATGAAGTATATCTAGTTAACGCTTTAATAAACTTTTACCGTATCAAAAATTTACCAGTTCAGCCTGTAAAGAGCCAGAAATCCAGATACGTTAGCAATCGCTAAGTAAGCCCCAGCTAGAAAGTAACTCTTCACCTACTTGACATTCAAACCATTCAGTACAGATAAATATTCGAATGCAAAATTACTTACATCACATATCAAAATTAAACAACATTAATCTATATGTGTTAAAGTTAATGAATATTTTATTATCTGTTTCATTTTCTTCTATTAGCTTCTAGCAGTTATCTAACTGCAACTGAAAACATTTTATGTTATCTCAAAATTTTAAATTTTTGTGAAAATTTGGGGTTTTGACAAAACAATTCAAGAGAAATACTTGGGTGAAATATACATATGAAAAATAAATGACGACAATTTTAAATGCAGTAAAAGAATGGTGACAATATGTCATGGGGTGGCTTTTTAAAGTAAAGACCAACCATGATAGCCTAAAGTAATTTTTAGAGCAAATATTTTCATCAGAAGAGAAACAAAAATTGGTAGTTAAAATGAAAGGATTAGATTTTGAAATTATTTGCAAGAAAGGGAAGGAACATGTGGTTATAGATGCCATTTCCATAATAGAAGAAGCCTCCAAATTATATTCAATTACATCTTCCCTTCTTGTGTGGTTGGAAGAAGCTCACCATGAATGGCAATAAGGAAATATTATTAGACATAAAATACAATGTACAAAAAATCAGAAGAACTCTATGGAACATTGGAAGTGGAGGAGAGATATCCTTTCATACAAGATAGAATATTTTTATGCCCTAAAACAAAGTTAAAACACCAAATATTAAGGGAGCTCATAAGTCTCCAATGGCAGTATATTCAAGGTTCCTTATAAAATATCAAAGGATCAAGAAATATTTTTTTGGGGAAGGAATGAATCAATATATTAAAAAATTGTAAGAGAATGAAGACAAAGTGATGGAAGATAAGGGTAACAACACTAGCTATGAGTTCATCATATCATTCACAAATAAATGACCAAACACAAATAGTTAACAAATATTTAGAAAGGTATCTTCATTGTTATTCTTCAAACAATTAATCTCAATATGTCAAGTGGTTTCCTATAGTAGAATGGTGGTATAATACGACCTATCACAACTCTACTAATATGTATCCATTTTAATCTCTTCACGGTTATCTAGCTCCTAGTATCATATCAATTTTGTAGGACCATTCCAAAGTATAAGAAATAGATGCACATACAGAAAATACTAAAGAATGTAAGAGGGAGCTGCGTTAGCAAGTTGAAACTCTCGACGTTTCGATCCCTACTCTGGGATCATCATCAGGAGACAATCGAAGACTTCGATTGTCTCCTGATGATGATCCCAGAGTAGGGATCGAAACGTCGAGAGAGACTTCGATTGTCTCCTGATGATGATCCGAGAGTAGGGATCGAAATGTTGAGAGTTTCAACTTGCTAACGTAGCTCCCTCTTACAATCTTCTATTGCGTAATGACTACATTTAAATACTAAAGAAACTTTGAAAATTCTTAAATAAAACCTTAAAATGGCCCAGAATAGGATGAAGTAGCAAGAACAACAACATTTAAGTAAAAGACAATTCAAGGAGGGTGATTGGTTATTTTTGAGACTACAACCTTATACGTAATCTACTCTCAAACAAAAGAAGAATCAGAAACTAGCTCCAAAATTTAGTGGACCTATAAGATTCTTCACAATATTGGAGAAGTGGCTTGTGAGTTAGATTTTCCTTCTTCTCACATTCATAAGGTTTTTCATGTATCTTGCCTAAAAAAGGTTTGAGGACAAACTATGTCAATGGCACTAGTACATGTGCATATTTTCAAATCATTGCTATTGCAACACTTTTGTGTCGCAATAGCGACGATCATGGCCCCATATTTTCGTGGAAACATTTTCATCACTATAGCCACATGTTGAGTCATTCGTCGCTATGGTGACATGAAAGATATGCCACTTGGCATGCGTGGACAATGCTTACAAATCAAGCTTCGTCGCTATAGTGACGTCACTTTGTCGCTATAGTGACAAATATCCATCGTTGTAGCGATGGATAATCATTCCTAGAGCAACAACTCTTCATGCACACATCGACGAAGATGCTATACAAGCCATGGTTAGATGTTGCTATAGCGATGGAACACCATGAACATACCGACGAAGATGTTATGCAAGTGACAGTGTTTCGTCGTTATAGCGACAGATTATCATTGTTGGGATAATGAATTACCAAGCCCTTTCCATCGCTATAGCGACGCTTTCTGAGTATTTAAAAAAAATACACCACCATAAGAAACATCTAACCTAAAAATTGGAATTTTGAAGAACTCTACTAAGAGTGAACATGAGCTGATATAAACAATACCATATCCAAAGTCTTGGCAATGAGGCTCAATTTTTTTTTGTCCAATGTCATCTCAACCAAGCAGTTTGTTTTTCTCGGAGGAATATTCATACATAAAATGAAGGAAGATTCATACATAAAACGAAGGAAGATTCATACATAAAATAGTTGGAATAGTGCAAGAGGTAGTACACTCCATTAAGAGAAAGAAACAATCTACCATTTTAATGAAGAACAACATCTATAAAGCTTATGATTGAACTAGTTGGATTTATTTAAGGTTACTTTTAACTAACATTAGTTTCCATATGATCCAATCTGTCTCCTTCATCATGTTAATCAATTGGCCAACCTCCTCCTTCTTCAAATCTTGTAGGGGCTCTATCAAGGTTTCCCACTTGCCCCTTGTCTCTTCCTATTGGTCACAAAAGGCCTTAGTCATTCCATTGTTGCATCAAAAAGAGATGGGAACATTATCAACATTCAAGAGGGAGGCTTAGAATATGTTTGACATATTTTTTCAAGGATAACGTCTTATTATTTGCTCATGGTTTTAAGTAATCAAAACCATTTAGTGACATCCTAATCCTTAATTATAGTGCGTTTTGGATGAAAAGTAATATATATAAATCCTCTATGAGTTTCATCGGATTGTGGAAGGAGTTGGCTGTAAGACTTCAAAGATTGTTCTCCTTTCAAAGTGAAGATCTAGGCTCAGGACTGAAGTACCTTGCCTTAATTCTAAATCCACTAGGTTGTAGTACTCTAGATTGGAATTGGATTCTTAGTATAATTGAACGCCGCATTCATTTCTAGTGTCTCTAGTGGGATATATTGGGGAGTTCATTTAACACTTGTCATAGTTATTCTAGAGGAAATTCCCAATTATTAGCTCCTTTTAGTACACTAACCAAAAGGAGTGTTGAACAAGATTTGTGGATTATGTTGCGAATTTTTATGGAGAGGCAATCAAGATAAAATAATCTTTCATTTAGCTCGGTAGTAGTTACTAACAGACCTAAGGAATCTATTTATTGGGGATTAAAGGATCTACTATATTCAACAAATCCTTAGTGTCCAGGAGCATTTGGAATCTCATCTCAAAAGACAACATGTGGCAAAGGGTGCTAATACAAAAATATATCGCCTCACTATCAATCATAGACTAGATTCGAATGCCTATTAAAAGGACCAAGAAGGAATAAATCAGGAAACCATGAGAGTTGAAAAGAAAACATTTAACATGGTAGAGAGGAAAAAAAGAGCCAAAGTGAAAATGTATCACTACAGTACAATAAAGTTATGTAATTTTTGTGGAAAAGAAAAACCATACCTCAATATCCTTCATGTCTAGCATGTCCCGAAAAGAATGAACTACAATAACCATTAAAGTACTGAAAACAATATTAACAATAAAAATAGTAACAATATATATCAGATATCAACCAATTATAAACTAAACATCAGATATTAGGGCAGACCTCCCTTATTCTAGAAAAAATGCTTCTAAATGGACTTCAACCTCTTAGAGTTAGGTTACTTGCATGAGACTCAACTAGACCAACATACATGTGAAAGGATAGAACCCATAACTGGAAAATACCCCGAAATAGATCATCCAACCATCACAAATAAAAAATAGTAGCAGCACAGCAGTACGACCAAATCACTCTAAAAAACGACAGCAAAGTACTCGAAGAAAGTCATATAAGGTAGCGCTATGGTGGATGGCACATAAGGAGGGCTCTTAAGGTCAACACAAGGGTGGATAACAATTATAAGGCATCACGCTAGTCATCAACAAGATCGACATCAACATCAAAAGTTAGTTTAGTTTATCATTACAAAAATTCACATCAAAAAAATAACATGCATATAATAAGAAAAATAATTACTTTAATCATGTTTAGGCACTATTACGCTATCATTTACCTGATGTGACACCATTGGTGACTTCCCATAGTCATCTTGCCACAGTAAAAGAAGCAAGACATGTTCATATTGAAAACTAAAAATTGAACCATGTATAATAAACGCGCTTAATGAAGAAAATATTAGTGTTAATACGACAGCCACGTTTACCTGACCAGAAGCTGTAGATGTGTTCTAAGTACCCCCTTGCCACAAAAAAATAAGCATGATATCATCTTGCAATATTTAGCTCATAAGCATAAAAAAGGTCAAATGTTAACAACTATAATATAATCATGAATTGTGGTTACTATTGCATTGATGCTATTAGGTACTATTATGCTAACATTTACCTGATGCGACACCATTGGTTACTTCCCATGGTCATCCTGCCACAACACAGGAAGCAAGACATATTCATATTGAAAAGTAAAAATTGAACCATGTCTAATAAATGTGATTGATGAAGAAAAACTTTAGTGTTAATATGGCAGTCACCTTTACCTGACCAAAAGCTGCAGGTGTGTTTTGAGTACCCCCCTGCCACAATAAAATAATCATGATATCATGTTGAAATATTGAGCTCATAAGAATAAAAAGGTCAAATATTAACAGTTGTAATATAATCATGAATTGTGGTTACTCTTGCATTGATATTTACCAAATCAAATCTACTTGCTTGTGGCATCTGGTCATGATCACCCTGCCACAATACAAGAATCAAGAAATATTAATAATGAAAAGTACATTTAATTAAAATTGTTGCTAGAGAAAAATAATAAGTCATCGATTAAAGGTTGAGTTAAATGTTGTATAAGATAATTATCCCCATAATAGCAAACCTTGTATCTACTCAATTCAAATTGTAATCGATCAACAACTCTTCACCCGCAACTAATGATTTTGTTGCACAAACGAATACATGATTTCCTTCACGCCCCTCAAATATGCAATTGGGTAGCTTATGTGTTGTCCCTGGTCATGTACTATTTATAAACCTTGCGATATTTCCAGAAGCTTTTGGCATTCCATTAATATGCATAGTAGCTCCTTTGTTTAGATTGTTGTCTAGTAGTTATATATAATTTGTTGCAAATATGTATCTCCAAATACTTCGCGTATATCGGACCAACAATAACCAGTGATTATATTTATAGCCTGGTCCAACATACTCCATCAATTCAGTTTCAATTTCATATTTGACCATATGATGCCATCCATGGAAAATATCCCCAATCCATGTAAAGACGATGGAGCAATGCGATAAATCCTCCCATTGAGGAAGAAATATGTGTCCACTTGGGCCAGCTCCTTGGGTATACATCGTTTGGAAAGATGTCTATACCTCAAGGGAAACTCAATGTCACTTTTTCTCTCATTATCATAATCACATGATCCTCCTTTAGAAAGAAAAAGTTCCATGCATCTACAAAACTTTCTCCTTACCTTTTCACCTCTAGTTGATCTTGATCTGTTAGATCTTGTAATAGACATCTCGTTTTCAAACTCTTCTAGTCTATCTTCCTCACTCGAGGAAGATAGATCCAACAAGTGCCTATTTGGTGGTACCTACAAAGATTTAGAGTCGGTTCTATTATTATTTGTAAGTACAAGAACTATTTTCTAGTTGTCATATAAATGTACAAATATGTATTATGTGGATATTGTGAATATGGATGAGACTTTGTATAGACCAGCACAGATCCATCTTAAAGGTGGATCTATCAAGCACCGAGAGGGATCAAATCTCAAGGTGCAAACTCTTTCCTCTCTATCAATCTTAAAGGTGGATCTATCAAGCACCGAGAGGGATCAAATCTCAAGGTGCAAACTCTTTCCCCTCTATCAAATCCAATACTCACCTATTTTGTTGTTAAAATCACGTCTTCAACATAATATGTGTAGTTCAAAGGAAGGTTGCCATGGATTATCAAGCTACAAGGTATCCCTACACATTATTGCACACTGCCATGGATGATATGCGAAGGGGTATCACTTCAGATATTTGATTGTGTAGGTAATATTTGTGGTAATTATATCATATTGTTATGGCATTCTATTAATACTCTTATTACCTATGCAAATCAATTTGTTACCTGCGCAAATTAGTTCCATATCCCTACAAATTAATTGTTGCAATGGATGGCACATGTATTTATGCATATTCTTGTAGTCTCTAGAAGTATCCGAAATGATAATATTGTTACAGTGATCAGGAGGGAACGTAATGTTTGTATTAGGTCATTAATTATCTGTATCCCCTGGGTATTAATCCATATTGTTGTACTATGTGCATCCACTAGAAACGATAATATTGTTGCAGTGAAGTGAACTAGCAGGTAATATTTGTATCATATCATTAATTATCAATTATCTTGATAGCCCAAGTATTATTTGCATTACATTGATATATTTTGTTTGCATTACAATGATATCTAGATAGCGCATGTATTATTTGCATTACATATTTGGTTGATATATTTTTCACTGCAACAAATGGAGAACTGATATATTATTTGCAGGTTTTTATATGTTTAAACAACTTTAAACAACCCTAACTCTAGTTTCAACATGATAGTAATGTTTGAATATGGTTATAATATTTGAATGTTTTAATATTTACGGTTTTAAATATTAAGTGGTTATTATAAGGGATTTAAGAGAAAGGATTTAGACAGACTTTGAGTATTTTTGTATATGATGGTGATGAGTGAATGATAAGAGGTTGAGTAGTTTGTGTGATAGAGTGCCTTGAAATGTGAAATTTGAGAACTCTAGGGTGAAGCATATTAATTATTGCGCATGATTTACAATAAAAATCAATATTTTAAAATAAAAAAATATTTTAAAAGTTTGAAAAATCACCACAATACTACTACCTCTTAAATATATTTTGAAAAGTTTGAAAATATCCAAACAATGATTAATGTGGTTTGGTTAGAATCTGGTTATCAAATTTAACCTAAAGCCGTTTTTTATTTTATTTTAAATTTAGCTTTAAACTGATATTTTAATTGTCGTCTTAGTTTTTAAAATGTTATAATGTGAAAATGACAATCTAGCATAACCTTATTAATTATATATAATGATGAGAAGAAAAAACGTAACAACTATCTCAAAAACAAACAAATAATGGTTGGATTTATTGAAAAAGAAAACAACATTGTCTTAAAACAAAATTAATTTTTTCTAAAGCAAATAAAATTATGCATGAAACATAACACAATGTTTAAATTCAATGATAAATAGAATTAATAATAGATTTAAAAACAAATATTGTCTTCATTAAAAACAAATATTATGAAACCATAGTTTGTTTACTGTCTAACCATCTTAAACGGTCTTAAACCATATTATTATTATTACTAAACCATATTATTACTATTACTGAACCATATTTGGTAAACGAATAATATGAAACCATATGAAGCTAATATTAAACTTAAAGAAAAATATTAGATTTAAAAACTTGATTTAATATTAATTTTATAAACTTAACACTCTAAGAGTTTTATGTTTTAAAAGAAAGTTAAAACAAAGATTGTGGTTAATGCAAATTTCATTTTGCCAAATAATTAATAAGAACATCAATGAATAGATTGAAATTATAATAATAGAGATTTAGTTGGGGTTAATACTTCATTTTTAATTTGGTTTAACTCAAATGATCACATTAATCATGAAGAAAAAGATAATAGTGATTGTGTTTTAATACTGTGAGATTTTTTATTTTAAAGAAAAAATTTATGTGATTTTAGTTAGTTTTAAAATGAAAGGTTAAGCGTGTTGAGGAAATGTGAACCTCAAAAGGCTTCATATATAAATTTATAATTGACTCTATTTTTATTATGTTTTGATATTATTTATTTTTATCGAGCCCGCCAATTTTTTGGTATATTCAAATTGTTTTCTTTTATTTTTTATTTTTATTTGAGCCTATTATAAGGAAGGAAGGAGTTACACACCCCCCAATGAAACCATATGAAGCGAATATTAAACTTAAAGAAGAATATTAGTTTAAAAAACTTGACTTAATATTAATATTTTAAACATAACACTATAAGCCTTTTGTGTTTTAAAAGAAAGTTAAAACAAAGATTGTGGTTGATTCAAATTTTACTTTTCTAAATAATTAATAAGAACATAAATGAATAGATTATAATTGTAATAATAAATATTTGTTTGGGTTAATATTTCATTTTTAATTCGGGTTAATCGATATTATCACATTGATCATGAAGAAAAAGATAATAGTAACTATGTTTAATACCATATTTATTTGTCATAAAGAAAGTTTACGCATTTTTTTTAAGAAAAAAATTATGTGATTTAGTTAGTTTAAAATGAAATCTTAATAGTGTTGAGGAAATGTGAACCTCAAGAGGATTCATATATGAATTTATAATTGGCTCTATTTTTTATTATGTTTTGATGCTATATTTTATTTTTATCAAGCCGACCAATTTTTTGGTATATTCAAACTATTTTCTTTTATTTTTTATTTTTATTTGAGCTGATTATAAGCCGATTATAAGCACGAAAGGAGTTACACATCCCCCTACTGGGCTATAGAATGCACCTCTCAATGCAACAAGCTTTTTCTTATTGAAAAAATGAAAAATGGATGCACAACATAAGGAATTTCATTGCATATAGTTCATCTCATAGAATTTGGTCATTGAAGAGAATGTGGAAAAGGAAACCATAAAAGTCTCCTAACCTACAAATTTGTTGGTCACACCAAAATATTGCCTCCACTTAGAAGAAAGCGTTGTTTATACAGGGCACACATACAACTTATGATGCCTACAACACCTACAAATTGCAAAATAATGTAAATACCTTCATGATCAGTACTCTAACTAAAAAGCGACTCTAATTGGTTTGATGCTTGTGAGACTAATTCAAGAAGTTTAATACTTGAGAATATATGAAAAGGTGCGAAGACAACCCTTTTACTCACAAAGAAAAGTGGGAAGACAACCTTTATAAGACTATGCCAATAACAATGTTTGATGAATTTGTATAGCATATTCCATGTAGGAGAGACCACAATCGACACTTCAATAAAATCCTATTTCAATGTCTCAACAGTAGTCTCATAAGCATCAAACCAATTAGACTAGTATTTAGTTAGAATAACATATCATATATATTAATACGTGGAAGTTTGTACATGTTGTATTCGATGGTCCATTCTATAATGCTTCAATGGAATGGTTTCAACAGGGCAGGTGTGAAGAGAATAGGGAAAGCATAAGAGAATAGAGCATCCATGAAGAGAAATCAATTTGCAATTGAAATTGTGGCTAGTGCTTATGCCCTAAAATTTGTGGAGGAAACACGCCCAAGATCTACAGAAAACGAGTCTTTTTGAATAATAAAAGTCATGATACTAAGGGTACACACAATAATAGTGGTAGGACCAAGTAGAATATAAAGGACCATAAGTCAACCAAAGGGGGTCACAATAAGAAGCTAAGGCAACCCTCATACCCATAAGACCAAGGCGTATCATAAAGGTGGATAACCAACCCCTTTTACACATAGGACCAACTTAATGCAAGGTGTTGCATTTTATTATTGGTTTGAATTGCTATATGTTTAATTTCAATTTGAGAGTTTAAGTGTGCAAGTTGTTCATAATTGTTGTTACCAACATAGTTTTCTCCATAGTGTTTTGAATATGAAAGGTCCCTTCAATTGGAGAAGTTATCCATATGGAAATTGTCCCATGTAATAAATGGTGCCAACTCCCATGGGTTCCCATTTTAATTGGGGTTTACCTTGATGCCAAACTTATAATTTAAAGCTACATGTAAGGATAAACTAATGAAAATGGGAGAAAAATACAGTCACATGGAAACTAATATTCATCATGTGGGATCTACATGCTAGAAATAGTGATAAAAATGTAGAGAATTCATCCCTAGACTCTTGAGGTGGTTGCTTGTGGTCACAAAATCACTTGAAGGTCCAAGTAACCCTAGCACAACTTGTATTGGTCCAAGTAACCATCAAATGAAGGACCAAGTGGCACAAAAGCAAACACCAAAAGACCAATGAACCACAAAACATTAAAAGTCGAGGATCAAAGATGAAAAAGAGTAGAATCCCTAATGTCAACTTCCTAATTATATGGAAACATGTTATATGTGATGGACTGCAAATGAAGAAGAGTTGCAAATCATTTTGTGATATTCCAAGATCATATTTTTTATTGCTCCAAAATAAAATTCGGTGGTTGAGGGCTTCTACTTCATCGTAGTTGTTTGACTGAGAAAAGAATCGGTGGCTTGTTATCTTTCTATTTCCCCTAATGTGATAGCTCTTGGTCACTAGGGCTCTTGTTTTTTTTTCTCTCTTCCTTCACGTCATATCTCAGCTCATGGTGGAGGTTGATAACAGTCACGGTGGAGGGTGAAAACAAGTTATGGTGGTGAGGAGAAGTAGTAACAGAGTTGTTACAACTCACAGTGGGTTAGTCATTGAGAGTGGTGAGCACCCCGAGCCCTAATAGGGATATTCCACTTGCATCCAAGCTATCCTACAAAAACAACAAACTCCGTGGAGGGTGTCAACAGTCCACACGCTGCTTCTAGGATCATCAATAGACTTCAGTGGGGTGATGAAGGGTAGCACTAGTCACGGTGGCAGCAACAACATGCCATTCCCAATATTCGATGCGGTGGAAGTAGAGGTGGAAATAGGTACAGTCCATGTGGTAGCTAAGTCATTGATAGCAACAGTGAATTAGGGCTTTCTCAGATTGAAAGAACATAGGTTGTAAAAGTTTGGTTGGATTTTTTATTATTATCTACATTCATCTCAAAATTCTGCTCATGCACAAACTCATTCATCTCATTTAGAGGATGAATTATTAATGCTTTGGGGTTTTTTTCCTTAAAAGGTTTCCTAGTGAAAAATCTTGTAACATTCCCTAAATTCACCAAATAAAAAAAAATCGTTTACTGCATGTAATAACTGGATTTATTATACATTATTTAGAGAGATGTTATTTTCGCCAGGCATTAAATTCATCATGTAATTAAGTTATTATTAGATTTCTTAAATTATGCTCCGTCGACATGACATTATTTTGTTGACATAAGAAAACTATCTAAAAAATTATCTTGTGGTCGTAAGACTGTTTGTCTTTATTGTTTGTTTGGTTTAAAAAATGGAGCTGCATAAGAAAGGGTTCATGATCTTACTTAGTCGTCTTGACTAATGCATGAATCTTTGATTTTATAAGTGCGTGCAGTGAGATAACAAGGTTTGATCAGTTTAAGGAACCAACTTTACGTTCCAGGTGTTAAAGACAAGGTAAAAGTGACCTAAATTTTCTTGAACTCTAAACCATGCTTAACCTTTTTAACAAACATTTTTAGAACCCAAGTAACAAATCTATTATTCTTTGCAAGTTTATCCATTATCCAAACAACAAAGGTTGAAGGTGCCAAGGGTTTAATATCTATCCAACACAAGGTATCGTTGGTAGAAAAATATATCACCAACCAAAACATTACATTATAAAAACAAACTAGGTTATGATAATACCCTTAGCATCCATGGTGAAAATTATAATACGGATTGGGTTGATATCGATGTAAGGATATGTCAATCGGTTTTAAAGTCGATACTGACCATTGCATATGCGAGGACATGTATTGAAGTTTGGTATTAAAAAAAAACTTACAACTTAAGCCAATCTCCAGCTGTGTGGCAAGAAAATTGATGTAAGAAACCCTAAGGCTTTAATGTTTTTCGATAGCTGTGTCAATACATTGATGGATTTGCTTGTATGGACTTTGTCGTTCTACCCATTCTGCCTTTGGATCCTGGGTGCTTCGGCTCTGCAGAAACAAAACTCCCATAGTCGGCAGAGAGGGAGGAGCCTTGAACTCGACTATCCATGCCTGTTCGAACTTGGTTTACGGGACTGTGAAGTTCACTATCCTCGATCTGGTGACACTTGGGTGTTTCTTGGTTCAAATCACGACGCCGATACACTTTCTTTGCTCCTTAAAACTTGTAAAAACTATGGATTAAGCACAGGTTCTAAAATCGTTCACTATTAACTTCCTAGTTAATGCTTTGTTGCAGGTACGACTTGAATCGAGGTGGAGGGAAACTGGTTGTGAGTCTTCTCTTTTAACTAGTAAGATCTTTGACACTCACTTGCATGGCTCTGGTCCTGTGGTATGCTTTTCATAGTGGGAGGGTTTTCCTCTAAACTAAGTTCAATAATGGAAGTGATAAAATGGTTTTGGTATTTTTCACAGTTTACAATTAAGGGTGTAGCCACCTCAAGTGGAGTCGAGGACGACTATGCCACTCTGTGATTCTTAGTTGGTGTTTAAATCTTATTTAATATGGTCAGACTTGTAAGGGTTTTGATATTCCAACTATTTAACTGATCTATGTACTTTTGGGAAGGATGATCTGGTTTTAAAACTGTTCTACCCGATAAATCTATAAGGACAACTCTTATAGTTTGTGTGGCCCACGAGGGCTTTGTGGTTTTTTTTAAGAACTTGTGGTCGTGAGCCGAACTCTGTAGAAATGGATTTTTGAAACCTTTCTAAACACAGTTTGTTATATGAATACTTTTATTGAATGTTTCCCGGGTTATTTGCAAAAGTTTCTATCAAAGACAGATTTGTTTAATTCATTAGTATTCTTGCATTACCGTAGGACGATACTACTATGTAAATTTTAGAGTAATATGTAGTTTGTAAACAGTTCACAAATGGGATTTCAATATGGAAACTCTGCCTTTCTAAATAAATGATTTGGAAACACAGGCCGTAATTTTTCTGCTAATAGCTATAGGAAATACTTGGAAGTAAATTTCTGGAAAGACTAGCTTAGTCTACCACGCATATAAAGCTTAGAAAAGATTGATAATGGTGTTATTTCCTTCCATGACTTTATTGGTTTACATTTTATATATGGATATGTTAATCTGTTGGGTTATCATCTAAATCGTAGTTGATCTTAGAGTGGTTTTTAATACTGTAGAAATTTTCCTTTACTGCAAAACTCTCTCTGTTTTGCCTATTTCTCTTATTAAGATATAAAACATCTCTGTGAAATATTATGAATTGCTTTTACTTAAATATGGTATTATATTTGTAAAATGTCGTGAGACTCTTATAAAGAGTTATACTTGTTTAGTTAACCATAGCAATCTGAAAATAAAAGGTCTTAATCCATAAGGCTGCCTATAACTTCTAATCTACAAGGGAAGCGCTGCAGATGCAACGCCAGTAAATCATAATCTTGTAATCCAGCGCTATGATTTTTCGATAACCTCGATCTGGTGTTGATTGAAATAATTTATCTGTTAAGAACTGAGCCTAACTTATTTTTCTTTTAACTAGTTCAACTTGAAACTTGGCTATTTAGTTTTATTCATTCTAAATTTTGTTAAAAACAGGACAAAACGCTTATCTTGGAAGGATTTGTTGCAATTAGAATTTTTAAGAGGAACTCTTAGAATTATACATTTTACTTTCATTGAGTGTTGAGGTTAAATATATTTGGAAAAAAAAACAAATACCTTCGTGTATATAATAATAGCTTCTCTGAAATTAAATCCTGATCCTATACTTGCTTTTTAAAGTTAGCGGTGATTTACTACTATGAATGTTTACCCTTCTGGATTAAGAGTTATAAAATATAAATTTTAACTAAATACTATGTCTGCTCCAAAAACAATAGATTGTAATAGCATATAACTATACTATAGTTTATTGAGTGTTATATCGATCATGCATAAGAAATTCCATCATTCTGTAATATTACTTGTCATAATCTCAAATCTTCCTACTTAAGCATAAATCATATCCTTCTGTACTAGAGTATGTTACTTCGGTGAGAGGAAAAATATAGAGGATAATTTATCTTCATTTCTATATCATTCAGTCTCTATACAAAATACTAAATTCTACAATCATTGAATAATTAACTATTAGCTATAACTCCATTCTAAACAACTCACAGTTTTCTTTAATAAAAGAAAAAAATGCCATAATACATGTTAGAGTTGGAACCTGAATGTGTTGCAAAGAAAAGGAAACTAACACCCAAGGGAGATTGTTCCACCCAACCTTTTCCTGAAGCAACCAAATCACTTGCTTAGGACCCCCGAGCTTGCTCACTGCACCACTAGGACGGAGATCTTTGCTACACAGCAGACCTTTGCAACTTAGCACTCAACAGACTTAACTTAGCAGTTCACTTTACCTATCCCCTCATAAAATTCCTTGTGTGCCCGACTTTTCAGTTTGCATCAATCACAAAGGTCATTCTCTCATAAATCAGAATGAGTGGTGAGCCTCCTGCTCAATTTGATGGTTTATAGAAGATTGCCTAGGTCTTTGGGTCAGTTTTGGAATTTAATGAGCCACCCAGCTCAGTTCCCCCTTTCAGGGAACATGACCACATTTTTAGGGATTATGTTCTTGTAACAGCTAGATAGTGAATGCTCGTGTTGCCACTTGTCAACCAGCCTTTTATAGTTGCTCCTTCCTCTTAGTGGGCAATGAACACTCATTTAATAGTCTCCCTTGAATAGGTGTCTCCTTTTATTAATTATTAAAATAAATAATTCTTCAATTACAGTCATCCTTGACCCACTTGGTCATAAACTTTATAATAAAAATTAACATAATGTTTTTGCTTAAATAAATAATAAATATTTAGTTTTTTAGTTTTGGGTATGTTACAAATCTTGTGTTCAATAGTGTGGATGTTTGTTTTACTACTGCATTTATTCTATTGTCGTTAACATCTCAAGTATTGTCTCTCTTATAGTCTGCAAAATTTTAAAATATCATACACATGTCAAATTTCAACACTGTAAGGTTCTCATATGACCTACTATTGAAAGTCATCAGGCATTTCTAAAGAGGAGCATACCATGTGAAATGATCGTAATGATTGACACCATCATGAACAAATTTATTTATACAACCTTTTGGCACCATAAGCCATTATATTAGGCTCAAAAGAAACTTGTTCATGTTGGAGCACATCATGGACTATCATGACAATATTTGCACACAAATAGTTAGTCACATGGTTGCATATTTAGTTCTACATGCTAATTCATCTTCTAAGCAGTTATTGGGCTTGGAAGGAGGTTTTCATATCTTATTCATCTTATAGGTACCTTATGGTATGTGTTTCACATTATTTGTAGGAACTCTATTCTCCTCGATGTGAGCCAATGACGAACATGTAATCCATCGGTATAAATCCATCGACATAGTTGCAAATGGAGAAAGTTGCAGATAATCAACACCACTAATTAATAAACATTTAACACTAAATAATCATATTACTTGTTAGTTGTCACTAACACTCACTTCCAAACTGAAACCTTACGGTGGATCAACATACTAGGAGTCCCATGCATTGTAAGATTTTCCATATACTAGGTAAGCTTTCTCATATAGGTTGTGTTGAATCCAAGTTTTCTACATCATTTTGGATTATTTTGGGTTCTTGATCATTTGTACCTAGAACTATACAAATTCATACCTTGGAAGTTATTATTACTCCACGTGTCTTTAGAGCAGGTCTTAGTTCCATCATTTCTTACTTGTACTCTTTTTGTAAAAACAAATTTCTTTTTGATGTTTTATCTTTTTGGTTAGGAATATCTACTCTAATAGCAATGGAATTTGTAGCACCATCTGAAGGAACATCAACACATGTTTGTCCAATCATTATAGTGCTGGTGAAATCATACTTATTTCTAGGAACTCCTTTTATGAGATATTTCTTACTTTTCTTAGGCCCTAAAACAAAAAATTAATTTTGAGTAAATATAGAATTTATATATGATCCTACAAGAACAAGACCTCCCAAACTGCATTAACTAAAAACTCTGGAAAATATTGAAGTTTTTTGTTTTATTAATAAGAAGGGTTCATTCTATTAAAGAAAACAGTTACATATTCGAGTCTGTCCAAAACATGGAGTCAGACTATAGTCATGAGACCAAAAAAGGACAATGTGCAATAAGGTCCAAACAGAGAATATGGACAGAGTGTTAGATTCCCAACCATTATACATTGGTAGCTTATCAAGTAGAAAAACATAAAGGGGAAAGTTGGTCCTACAGTGAGCCATTGACAAACCAAACAGGGAGCAAAACTGGTAGGGTTGGAGAGATTAGCTAAAATTTACTTGTGGACTCATCCTCATCCTTATTTTTCCTGCTGGTACCTCCTCCCTTGGAATCGTGGCCGGCTCCCTGAGGATGTTGGAAGGGTGGCTCTAATAGACGAATGATATATGTCATGTGAGCAAGATTACAATCAACGTATTCTTTGAACATGCAGACTGCAAGTTTCACCATATCTCCAAAAATTTATCTCTACCTCATAGCTCTGGAGAGTATAAATTTTAGCCTCTAGTAGTTTGAGATAACCACATCGGGCTCGAGTCGAAGATGAAATTCCCCAAAGAGTTTATTTTCCATTGCACTAATGGAGTCACGAATGTGAGTTAGGGTTTCCTCGCAGAAGAGGGCTTCCCAATCTATGTTCCCGACTTCTTTCCCTAGAGAATTCATGGCCAAATATTTTGAGGAAGACAACCTCTGAGTGTTGGAACGTGGAGCTGTGGGATGCCAATTCCAAACTTTCACTGGGGAGGAGTAGTGATAGGGAAAACCATGCCAAATAGTATTAGCAGGTAGTGAGAGCCAAAGAAACGTTCCTTCTAGATGTCGCGGGAAGATACAATCTTAGTTCCTTGAGTTCATCCTAATATACTTCTTTCCTCGCGCTGGAGAATCCTTAGGGTACCCAGAACAGGTACATTGTAGCATGGTGAAGAGGTTGCAGTAGTCCGCCCCATACCAAAGCCATGTGAGTTGCAACATGGTGGAGCTTCTCCTCATGTTTTTGGCAGTTCGTATTCCAGGTTGCATGCATGAGGCGTCCATCGAAGCAATAAAAAATAACAAGTTAAACCTGGGGGGTTGTGGGGGAAGGGCTGCCACTTGTACCGGAATGTGCCCTATCTCCCTCACCCCACTTGTCATCTATGTCATGATCACCCACATCCGGGATGGAAAATATTGAAGTTCAAACCCTCTCTCATAAATGTTTTACCCTCTCTTAAAACTTGCTATTGTTCATACCCTCTCTCATAAATGATTTACCCTCTCTTAAAAACTTGCTATAGTTCATACCCTCTCTCAAAAACGATTTACAGTCTGTCAAAACGATTTACCCTCTCTCAAACCCCAAAGGTTTAGTTCATATTTAGTCGATGAAGGACCACAACCCAACATTGAGAAATTTTATAAAGGAATTCAGTAGTAACTACCAGGGCATTCATCGATTTTGGAAACATTGTGTCCCCAATGTTTATGCTTTGTGACCTCTAGCTCCTCTGCAACCTCATTGATTACCTCTTGCGACCTCCTCGATGACCTTAAGCTATGGTTTCTCTGCGACCTCTAGCTCTGACTGCTCTGCAACCTATGGACTGCTCTGCGACATCGGGTCTGGTTCGTGGGTGAGGTAAGTGAAAGATGTAGTTTGTCTACGACGTGTGGGAGGGGACTTGGGAGGTAAGTGAGGTAAGTATGATTTGAGATGTTTTGTTAAGTTTTTTTAATGTTTATTATTTATCGTTTTATTATTATGTTGAAATTTGTATTTTTTATTTATGTTTATTGGTTTTTATTATTTGTTTATGTATTTATTTATTTATGTATTATATATATAGTATCTTACTAGAAGACTAGTAATGTTGAAACATGTGTCATCTTTCCAACCCACAAAATGATCATCAATACAAAAGCATCATATGCACATATTCTCTTAGAAACAAGGACAAACAAACATCATGCAAGTATATAGATAAGGTTTTAGTGCAACTAGCACTAACTGAGTGTGAGGTTAAAGAAAATTGCATGGAATGAAACCCAAGGGGATAAAATATTGTTGGTGGGTCTTAATTTTCAATGAATAAATCCAAATCTACATGTGATGCATAACCAAACTTGAAAGTATTATCAAAATTTAAGTGTTATGAACTTCCAACCAGTAATGCTACAACTTGAAATAAATAATTGTCAAGACACCATGCATAGGCAAGTAACTAAAACACAAATTGTTTGTTGTTCAATCCTTATCCAACACAATTTTTATATCTCAAATCGATAACGAACACTTGAAAATTGCTTACAATCTCATTGTGCACAAGTAAAGCTTGGAAAAAAGGTCGAAATGCCCAAGCAATGAGGAAATGGGTTATTGTTCAATACCAACACTTGCCAATAAAATCCTTGTTATGGCCTCCTAGCCTTTGATATCAAGAACAAGGAATTGCCATGATACCTACTAGAACACTAACACGTGTAATTACCAACAAATAGGTTTTCATCAGTTGCATGAGGAAACACACAAAATTGTTCACCAAGATCCCAAACCCATGGCTTATTTCAGGAGAAAATGAGTTTCCAACAATATTAAAAGGAAAAGGATTGGATTATCATTGTTAATGGAGAGAAAATGAAGCAAAAGAGACACATAGGATTTAATAATTTTTACCCGCTATAGTCTAAATACATATTTTAATCAAATGGAAAGAAAAGCAAATCCAAAGGATTTGAGAAAAAGAAAATTTGATGGGGATGAAAACTACACAATATTTTATTTGGAAATATTTTGTGAAAAGTGAAAACTATTTGAATAGATTTCCTTCATTATTCAATAATTTCAGCTTAGTTTGACAAACATGTCCTTCCAAATTCTAGCCGCAAAAATGATAACTAAATTGTTCAGAAATTAATTTCTAGGGAATTTTTTTTACATCAAAGCTTTACATTTGACCTCCATCAAAGATGATGATGATGATGGCGATGATGTCGATGATGATGATGATCATGATGATGTCGATGATGAAGTCAAGGACGGTGTCGATGATGTCGATGATGAGGATGAGGGTGATGGCGATGATGATAATGATGCTAGCCATGATGACGATGAGGATGAAGATGAGGATGAAGATGATGATGAATATGATGATGATGATGATGAAGATGTCGATGATGATAAGGAGGAGGATGGCGATGATGATGATGATGAGGAGGATGACGATGATGATGATGGTAATGATGATGGCGATGATGATGATGATGATGATGATGATGACGACGATGACGGCGACGACGATGATGATGGAGATGATGATGATGATGATGGCGATGATGATGATGATGCTAGCCATGATGAGGATGAGGATGACGATTATTATGATGAGGTTGAGGATGGAGATGGCGATGATGATGATGAGGATGATGGCGATGATGATGATGGTGATGATGAGGATGATGGCGATGACGATGATGGTGATGATGATGGTGATGGCAATGATGTTGATGGTGATGATGATGGTGATGGTGATGATGATGATGATGATGACGACGACGATGATGACGACGATGATGATGATGACGACGACGATGATGACGACGATGATGATGATGGTGATGATGATGATGGAAATGATGATAAATATGATGAATATGCTAATGATGAGGAGGAGGAGGATCATGAAGAAGATGATGATTATGATGATACCATTGATGATCATAAAGATGAAGATGTTCATGATTGTGATTATTCTAATGAGGATGATCATGCCGATGATGACGATGGTGATGATGATAGTGATGGCGATGATGATGGTGGTGGTGGTGGTGGTGGTGGTGATGATTATGATGGCGATGATGATGATGATTATGATGGTGATGATGATATTGGTGAATATGATGGCTATGATGATGATGAGGAGGAGGAGGAGGAGGAGGAGGAGGACGAAGATGATGATGAGTATGTTGATTGTGATGATACCATTGATGATCATAAAGATGAACATGATAATGAATATGTTGATTATGATGATACCATTGATGATCATAAATATGAAGATGATGATGATTGTGATTATTCTAATGAGGATGAACATGATGACGATGAGGAGGAGGAGTTGGACAAGGATGAGGATGAGGAGGATGAGCATGATCATGATAATGATTATTATTATTATTATTATTATTATTATTACATTCATATATTAAACTTGGTACTTACCTAAATGATTCAAACATATAAAATACATAGTTATTACAACCATTTTAGATATATAAAAAATATCTATGAGTAAATGAAAAAAACATAAGACAATGTGCAACAAGTATGACAAATGAGATTTTGCACAAACAACTACGTGGAATAATCTTCATAAGGCCCATCATGCACATACCTCCTAGATTCCAACATTGCTACAATGTCATTGATATTCTTCTTCATCTAGTGACTCAACATCTATATCATCATCTGGTTTAGAATCACTATTGTTGAAAGGATATCTCATATCAACATCATCATCAATGTCATTTTTGGTTATATATTCATCATAAATATCATTACTGACTACGTCATTATCTGCTACATCATTTGGATGATCATATTGTTTATAGGATTCTTCATGTGACACATCCACATAGGTGGCCAACTACTCCTCATATGCATCACCTTCTTCTTCAACATTGTCTTCTTCCTATGGTGCATTATACTTGATTGGTATTCCTCTTGGATCATATCTAACAATGTATGAGCAACCTACTTTACCTGGCACCTTTGAGTAAAATACCCGCTCACATTGACTTGGAAGAATATAAGGCTCTGTACTCGGTTCAAGTGCCCTTGTATTAACCATGGTAAATCCATTGTCATGCTCAACAACAACTCTTTCAAGATCATGTTCATTCATTCGTATCCTATACCATTTGACCTCAAACTAAACTATTTTAAAGGAATTAAAGTCACACTCAATTATATATTCCAAATAACCATAATACCTATTTTAGATACTTATGGATGCTTGTCACTTCTATAGGAAACATCAATGACTTGAAAGACTGCAGTTATCCCACAACCAGATGTTTTCTTCTTGTCATCCAACTTTTTGATGTGAAATTTATGACCATTGCACCACTTAGCCTTGTGGTGTATCAACTGCATCATGCCCGAATCAGTAAATAAATATATAAGAAGAAATAAATGAAAGAAATACATTGATAAAATGGGAAACAACGAAAAAAATGAGCAGGTTAAATATACTTGCCTTTTTATCTTTTAAACCACATGCTAAATCATTTTCTCTTTGCGTAAGTTCACAGAGATATTCTTCTCGATAACGATGTACCGTTTTAATCAATTTACTAACCCCTTCCCATGATAAGGTACCATATAATTTTGTACATCGTTCTATCCATTCCTCCATCCAATCAAGGTTTTTTGCAATGTATAAATGTAGTGCATCCCACACGTGACCAACTTTATGAAAAAATAACAATTAAGAATTATAAATTAGCTATCATTAGAGGCAATTAAATTTACCTTAAAATACTGATGGAATAATAATTAAAATTACATGACTATTATATATATATATATATATATGAAATTGAAAAAACAATTGTATAATAAATTAAATCTATACCATTCAATTACCTTTCACTTTCCTCATTCTACCTTCCCCAAAGGAACCTCCCCTTCAAATTTGTTGATGGAGTTGACATGACAAATGTGAGGCAAATTGATATTTTTTGCTAAATTTGGAAGATACTGATTAATGTACACCATGTATTGATATACCATATAGCCTTGCACCATAGAACCCTTAGGAAGTGCTCTTTGTTTAACAAAATCCTTCAATGACTTCAAATGCATTTCCACCATCCACATTGACCTTGAGTTTACAGGTCCATACAATTCAATCTCCTCAACTTGGTGTATGGGATGGTGTTCTTGGGCATTAAAAAAATCCAGAGGTAAATAATTCTACATTTCACACATTAGACAAGGAATTTCTCTCTTCCAATACCTAATATATTCTTTATGGATTCTCTAGATGAAAGCCACCTACAAATGATGCAAGAAAATAACAACGATCAGCAAGATTGAGGCATACATAACAAAGTTCCAAGATGTAAAACACAACATGTCAATAACCATGGAACAAAGAGAAAAAAACATTTTCATGCATATAAATTGTTACTTACCTCATGTATTTACCAAGATCATATATAACTTGTTTTATTTTGTCGTCAAAGCTATATGGAGAGATAGAGGTAGAATGTACTATAGCAAAAAGTGAATAATTATTTAATGTTTCCAAATAAGAGACAACAATTACTAAAAATATGTACTAAATGGAAAAAATATATGTAAATAATTACCTTATTGAATGTATGCCAATCATGAGTTTTAACACCACCAAAATCACCTTTTTTCGTTAGGATATTTTGTATGTTCGACAAAAACCCCGTCGGAAACCTTGTATTTTGAATGACCTCTTTTATAGTTTTGCTTTGTTTCTTTGTCAATAACCATGGAAGACTAATATTTCAATCCCCATCTCTGGAATTGGAAATAATTACACTTATACATAGTTAACAAAGGAAACACACTTCATTCCAGTAAAGACAACTCACAAAGTAGCTAACATTGAAGATATTTACTTGAAGGAAGTAGCCAGATTGCATGGTATTCTGAAAGCTATAGTATCAGATAGAGATTTTAAATTTACTTCTAAATTTATGAAAGCATTATTCGAGGGGTTTGGCACAAGTCTAAACACGAGTACAACATACCACCCTTAGATAGATGGACATACATAAATAGTTAACCGAATGATTGAAGATATGTTAAGGATGTATGTGATGGATCAACCATCTAAGTGAGAATATTATTTACACTTGGTGGAATTTCCTTATTATAATGAATATCATTCCTCTTTGAAGATGAGCCCTTTCGAGGCCATGTATGGAAATAAGTGCAATACTCCCATCAATTGGAATAACCCAATAGACAAAGTCATTGTTGGACTTGAATTATTAAAGGATATGGAGGATCAGATGGTTAAGATAAAGCAAAATATAAAAGCAACTCAAGACATGCATAAAAGCAATGAAGATTAGAACATAACTGCCAGTCAGTTACAAGTTGGACATCATGTGTTTTTGAAAGTTAGCCCAAGAAGAGTTCCTTAAACTTGGGAAATTGCTCCAAGCTAGCCGCCAGATACTATGGAACTTTTTAGGTCTTAAATAAGATAGGAATTTTTGCTTATGATTTGGTTCTACCCACTTGCATTACAATACCTAATGTGTTTCGAGTGTCTTTATTAAAAAAGTATATACCTGATGCTAACCATGTAATTGATTGGAATGTGATCAATGTAATTAGAGTGCTTTTATTTTATTTATATATATAATCAAGTGATCATATGGATTATGATCTCGGTTGAACTAGAAGGCGATTTTCTGGTACAACCTATTGCCATTTTAGGAAGCAAGATCAAGCTACTTTGGAATTGAGAAATTAGGAAAGTAAACGTCCAATGGACCCATTACAATCATGAGGATGCGACTTGAGAGTTGGAGGATGCCATGAGGGAAGCATACCCTCATTTGTTTTGAAATTTTGAGGCATGCATGTAATATGCATCAAGGATGATGCATTTTTTAAGGGGGAGGGGGACATAATACCCCAGTTGTTAAGCCTCAAACTTATAATCTTTCATGTGACCTATTTTATTTTTCATTATGGACCTATGATATTTTATGTGACTATGGAGTCATGTTCCTTTGCATGTTAGTGTGATTAAGGACTTATGATCTTTGTTTGATAATGTGATTATGGACTTTGGCATTAATATTAATATTAATTATTGTTATTGATGTTATCATCAATGGTTGTTTCTATTAAATAAACAACTGGCTTAGAAATGAAACTAAAAGAGTATGGGGGACCATGGATTCATAGTGTGAGGGGGGACAAGGACATACCTAACACCTTGGAACTTATTGTTGGATTGAGTTTGTCCATCCTAGTTCATATTTGGACATTGATGGCATTAATAATGTTGTTCACCCAAACCTTGTACAATGGACCCTATTCTTGGTCTTTATGGACTATGGAGTTACTATTTCACCTTATGCGTATCTTGGTGGGGTCCTCTTGTCTTGTGCACCCTCCTTGAGTGAAAGATGCCCTTTTTTGGACCCCACTTGCACTAAGGTTCCATCTCTCTATATTTTAGGAGTTATTAGCTAGAAGTTAGCTTCCACCTTCTTGATTTGTGCCTCCACCTCCACAAGTGCACCCCACTCCTCCATCCATCCCTATTTTTGTGCTTCTAAGATATTTATGTCCCCATTGGATCCTATCTCTCACATAGTGAACTCTTATTCATGTTTTATAACCCTCTTTATGCATTAGTGTGCCTCCTTGTGCTCTTCATGGCTCCACTCCTTGGTTTTTGGTAACTCCTCCTCATGGTGCTAATCCAGGAAAGGGAATATCCTAAATAAGACACAACTCCACTAATTCAAGTTAAATCTCCATGATGAAGCTTAACCTTACCTCTGTCTAATTCGAGTTGATCCCCTTGGGTTAGAGTTGGCCTCCTTATACTATAAATTCATATGAAGTCTCCTTGTTGAAGTTAATCTTGAGCTTTGGATCACTTGACTTGTGCTATCTCACCATGTTGGGAATGTTTAAGATATTAAGAGTGTGTTGAGGCTTAGAGTTAGTCTAGTTGTTGACCATTTGATTCTGTTATATTGCTTTACTAGTCCAGCTGGGTTCTCACACAAGAATCCATGAAATGGGTTGGTGAGAGGAGTCACATCCCATAGGTAGTGGAGACGGACAAGAAAGTAGTAGTGGGGAGCATTGTGGTTCTCAGAAGAGGTAGTTCTGAGAGTTACTATACTGATTGTGCCTTTACCTATGGATTTGTGGTCTTAGCTCGAGGGTGACCTGTTCAAGCAAGGAAGAATCGACTATGTCTATGACTGGGAGGAAAGTTGTCGGGCTGCAGCTAGTTGTCACTAAAGATAAGTATTTGTTCATATACTCATTTATGCTATTTTATTATGTTTATGTGCCATGGAGGCTGAAACAAAATCTGGAATTGTTTATGGATGATGTGTCAATATTTATATGCAAGATGGATGGCTCTTGATACTTTGCATTTCCATGGAAATCCTCTTCTTTCTATTCTTTATCTCCTCCTTCATGGTTTACAAATGTATCTCTCATGGTGATGAAAGGGGCACAACCATAGGTTTTGGTTAATCCAATTTTGTTCATTTATGAGTTCTGAAACCTATTCCATTGTGTTCAGAGCAATGATTCCAGTAAGAAACACTTTTTGTTTCACTGGAAAAGCTTTTGGATGACCAAGTTATGACTATTTTGGTCGACAGTGTTTTTGGCACTAAAGGGAATGCACCATGTCTTTTGATTGAGAGAATCTTTGCATGCATATGTGTCTTATTGCTACATATATGGCTATATTGTTGCATATATGATTATGTTAGTATATATCTGATTTGTATTTTATATTGATGACTAGAGGGAAGGAAACCATACAATCTAAATCATAACTAGTAAAATATGGTTGTAGGGACAACTGCGGGATCTAATTTTGAAGGTTGTGGTTGGAATCCCGTGTTTATGTTTTCTATAGTTTGTGTGGTTATATTTGATGCTATTCTTACTACTTTACCATGCTATCAACACACACATCATATTACTGAAAAAGGATCGTCGTATGAAAGATCATTTTTATGCAAGCAACCATAAAAAGTTCTCTACTCATGTTATCAACATCTTTACAATCCGATATTACTATCAAGTACCTGAATTCAATGTATGCTCGTACTCATGCTAGATATTCCCATTACCATTCCTTACCCGTATGCATTCCGAATTGCATTATTATTATGTTTAATCATATGCACATTGGGAAATGTCATGTTTGAATTTTATGCATTTCATAAGGCTATAAGTTTTAATTTCTTGATTATATGGCCTGTTAACCTAACCTTAGAACACTTAATTCCGTTGTGTAATAGTAATTTAGCCCTTTTTCCTAGGTCTCCTAGTGCCTTTGGCCTTGTTTAAAGGCCGGGGACACTACAGACTTGGTGAGTTTGGTAGAATATATATTCCCTAGTTGCAACTACTTAGTAATATGGCACTTTTATAACATCTTATATGTTCATGCTTCTTTGTAATATCCAATGTTGGACAATGTATTTCACTTGTGTGATTGAAAGCATTAAAATAAATATTATTTATTATAGCACAGTCCTTGAAGTAGTTCTCAATTTGCATCTTCCACCAGTCTACAATCTCTTTCTCTATCACAATTTATGTTCTATTGTCTTTGATTTTTCAAATATCCATTGGCGTCTTAGATTTGTTAGAACCAACAATGGAATCATTGTTGTATTCTAATTCAAAGTGCAAGTGTAATTAACCTCATATTCCCAACTACACTTTAAGTGCATAAACAAAGATAGATACACAAGCAAATGTAATATCAATTGTATACCACATAAATAAGTACATATATGGGAGAGAGAAATAATAAGTATGAAATTAATAAACCCCAAACTCTCCAATCATACAATGATATTTTCATATATATATATATATATAGTGGAGAAGGAAATTATGCAATTGAATAATTGCTAGTAGCTAGGTCAGTCAAGGGGTTGAATTAATTGATTTATTGTCATTGACTATATAAAAAAGTTTTTTATGGTTGACTTACATACAAAATTGGCAAACTTAAGGTGTCATTGTCTATCCTACAAATACAAATAAACATCCTATCTATCAATTAAATATACCATTTGTGATAAAACATACAAGGATCGAAGTCGACCCTAAAGGGTCATACAATGAGAGAATAGAACAAGTTTTCCTTATACAATAGGGTGCAATTTGGGTTGTCTATATTCCTATATCTAGTTGTTAGGATTCAATGTTTGTCAATGATTTCTAAAAGTTGCTTTAGATTATATTGGATACAAGGATATACACACCCATAAACTTTAATCCATAGATGAATGACCAACCAAAGGTTGTCAAGAGGATAATCATACACCTCTTACACATGTATAACCATAAGCATCCACACACATAGTATGATAATTGTGCATTCATATAACATGATTACAATATATCTCAATACAACTATGTGGGTTGTAGCCCCTTTGAATTTTTCCTAATGTCCAACTTGCATTATTGATTAATGTGGCTTATCCAATGGCGATCACTATAAGTACTTCTTTTGCAACACATAATGAATCCAAAAAAGCTACCAAATTCATCAAGCAAGTGCAGGATGTGTAATGGCATGCGTGATTTTCTTAGGCACACCACTAAGAATCACAAGAAATAACATGACAAAAATTGTTATTTCAATCCCAAAATCAACATTCAAGTTTACTAATACATAGAGAAGGGGAGGTCTAAGGGACCCAAAGAAAATTGTAACCAATGTGTTCTGGTCCTTATATAATCACAATATAGGTTGGTAATAGTGCTTTTCGACTAGATTTACAACATACATGGAACTTCACCTAAGCTTTAATGTGGAGTTGTTATAGCTTACATCCTAATTTTTTTTTAAGTAGTGGACACAATTACCTAAATCATTGACCATAAAGATATAAAGTTTACTACACTAGTGAATTGAGACCAAGTTGTTAACAAGAGAGACAAGAAAACATACAACAAAGCTATCCCATTCATCAAGTTGTAAAAGCTATACACTACAACACACTACAACACGCACTTCAATTTAGATAAGATTGAGTTGAAGTTTCTACATATCAAATATGATTTAATGTGGAAGGGGGAATATTGTTGATTGAGTGGGGTCGGAAGGTCCATGCAACATATTTGTAGGTCCTAACCATGTTGTAGGAGAACAAGGTGCAAGAATATTATTTGAGTGTTTGTGCACATGACCAACTTGTTATTATAATTGCAACACAATTCTATATTATGAAAGTGACAACAACCTTTATCAAGAAGGTCGATGCCAACAATGCACAAAAAAAATATTGGTGCATAATATATTTACTTGTCAACAACCTACACTACCATAACTACAATAACATTGTCGCACACCACATCCATGGCTATTAATGACTTGGAATGTGGTGATCTTCAAATAAGATTTTCAATGTCATGGATTTACAACTAGAATGTTATTTTAATAATTATGTAGTAAGTGAATGATAGATAGTTAGAACTGGGTTATTAAGCTCATATGTCTTTAAGTTTGGGGATTTTCCCTAGTTTCCCTGGCTATTGCTTTCATTCCTTCTCTATTTATCTTCATTACAAATCCACCTACTCTTCATTATGATTCTCCACTTGTGTTATGTTAGATATTCACATTGTAGTTTATCATTACATCCAGAATCACTTGGGTTGGCCTCCCACTGATGCTTCTAATTGCCCAACTAGGCTTTGTTAAATTTGATGGATCCATCAAAGAAAATATTGTCTCCACATTTTTTTCCAAGGATCAACCTCACGAAAAACCCTCCAAGTACTTCCCCATGATTCATGGATGGTAAAGGGGGTAAACCGTCGGTCTTGATTACGAAGGTTAACCCTAAGGGGATCAAGAGTATCGAACTTATGACCTCCCCAACTTTGGGGGGAGAGATCTCACATATGGCTCATGACCACTTAAGCTAACCCTTGGGGTTAAATAATGTCTCTAAATGAGAATGCGGTTGTGCTATATAGTGGTCCCTTAAGGGGGTGACAACCTCACTTCAAGGAGGGATTTGCTACAGAATGAGTGCCTCCTTCAAAGAGAAGTTGCTAAATTTGATACCCTCCTCCCAGTCCTTTTGCATCGCCAAGTAGGCCTTGGCATCAATCTTAAAATCAAATCATCATTGGGTTAAGAAGGAGGATATCATATTCTCGCTCATGCACCAATTTGCATATTTAATAATGTTTGGTAAAAAATCAATGACTTTGAGCTTGGATAACTAAGGTTTAGGGCTCTTTCTTGGTCTAAGATATTGTGATAGTACTAGTTCTTTGGTAGCACTAGCCTTCTTACAGGGCCTTAACAACCTAGGTTCAAACCTTACATTTAAAAGCTCTCTTTAGTTCCTACATGCGTGCAAATGCCTACCTTTGTATAAGGTATTGAGATTTTTATCCCTTTGCTATCATTGTAGATGTGCTTGGTAAGTCTCTTTCTTTGGTAATTGAGTACGTAGATCCTTTGACTTCTACATTTGCATGAATATGTATTGAGGCTAATCTCATAAAAGATCTTCCCAAAAAGATCATTCTTGAATGCCCCTAGGTTCAAACATTGAACCATGAACATATTATTTTTTATATCAAGGCTTGTTTTGAAGATGACCACTTCATTTCCCCTTGTCAAAAGCTCAAAGCCTCATTTGTCTTCTAGACAAAGAAGCATTAATCCTATAAACCCACTTAATGAAATTGCTCCATCTCAAAGCACTATTAAGTAGAATTGATATAAGCTTACAACCTTATAAGCTTTGTAGAGATATCGGTATTAACGATAAGGAAGACTCTATTTTATTAAATGAATGTAGAAATACAATTAAAAAGGAAAAAGGACAAAAACTAAAATTAGGCTCATATTTACTTGCATCTTATTCAAATCTCCTTAAGACTCTTAAAATGGACGACTCAAAATAAAAAGTGATTTCTATAATAATATAATTATAATAAGTGGAACTATTCGTTAGTATTGAAATGCTCTACACGTTTTGATCCACCGCTGGGACCATCATCATGAGCTCATACAATAGAAGGTGTAAGATGCTCATTGAATAGTAAAGGTCTCGATATCCATTTATACTTTCCACCACACCATAACACTTATGTCACCAATAATAATCTAATTTTAAGGTCACAACCAAGCCAAACATCAAATTGATGTATGCAACCTCTTTGTTTGTAGGACAAGAGATCTTCTCCTCACAACTATTCACTCACTCTTCTTATTAATGATCTAATTAAGCCTTGTCATTCCCTTCAAACCATGACTGACACTTCACTCCTTCTAAGACCATGCAAGTTAAGAGGCAATTCACATAGCATAAACATATTTAGCATCATATAAATATCCATGTATCCATGCAGGCATCAGATAACCATCATATCTTCATGTATTTGTCCATTTGTACTTATTATTTTTAAAAATGCATATGTAATTATGCCATGTTGAAAGATGGCATAACAAGTGGAACTAGTTGTTGACAACTGACTTGCTTAGTTTGTTGCAGCTGCTGGTTTAAAACAAGAATTCATTCTAAGGATCTCCATCTCATTTCATCAGTCTCATTTGATGATCAGTCCAAGTTTTAATCACAACATCTCACTATTTCTCTAAGCGGTTTATCTTGCAGGAGAATTTTGTGGAACTGCAATGGCACTGTATTAATATGTACATTAGCGGTTTAGCCGTTTAAGAATAAACTCATGTGTGTTTGTTTCCCATAGAGTGACTAGTGGCCCGCTCTCCTTAGATGTAGCCTTGTCCATCCTAGTGTTATGAGTAGCATATAAGCCTTAGTTGATGCTTGTTTGAAAGCTTTTCTATTACATTTAATTCTATGTTACATTTGGTGTTATGAGTCCATCTTTTTATTAATCATCTAAAATTAAAACATTTAAGAACTTAGATGAAGTAGAATGTGCAAAGAGTCCAATGACTTTGGAAATCTAAATAATTGATATCAGTGCTTAGACTCTTATTTGCCTCCAAAGCATCATTAAGAGCGTTGATCGTGTAATATATTTTTTTTTGCTATTTAAAAGCGTAAAATATATTTTATCACGGTAAAGAATATCATAAAAATAAAAATAAATAAATAATAAGAGAAAATTAACTGTCAAAACAACAGCAAATATCCTCGCAAATTCAGCAAATATCCTCGCAAATTTTGCTGTTAAGGGATAACATCCTTCATTTATTTCATAGGAAGAGTTTAACCAGTTTTGAAATGGATTTTAGCGGATAAGCAAATCAGGCGGCCTTATCAAGAGGACTACAGGTGAGGTAGTAGTCTGTTCGGGTTTTCCATTTGATTTGCATAACCAAATGGCCATGGCTGCCAGTGTGATGAGCTTATGCACGCTTCCAAATAATGCATTGAATTTTAATCTCTCTGCCAAGGCCAGCAGAATGAGCAGCTTAAACACCAATTTCAGTGGCAGAATTCCTTTCAGGGTAAGTGCGCCTAAGGGCGTTTGCAGTTACAAGCCTCTGAAGGCCGTGATGATGGCAAAGAGGGAAGAGGAACTTAAAGAAATCAGAACAAAAACAACGGAGCAAATCAATGAAGAAGTGATTGATCTCAAGGGAGAGCTTCTCATGTCGCGGATTAAGAAGGCCACCAGACAAGAGCTCAAGTTCAGCGAGTTCGGGCGAATGCGGAAAAGGGTAGGCATTTGATATTAAGCTTGCATTTCTAGACATATGTTATACTATTTGGGATAATGGGTCAATACAGAAAGAGCGTAGCTCAGTAAGCTTAGGTAACCTAAAACCATTGATTCAGACCCCCATGTATAATACATATTATTTCACCCACAGCACTTCACAGCCTCAAATAATACAGACATATGGACCGAGGAGAATGTGTATACAGGGCTGTGAAGTGTCGTGGGTGAGTTGATGTAATTTCAAGTGAATTTTACTACTTGCCTTTTACAGAGCTTGTAAATTGAGATTTCTGGTTTACCATGGCATGTGGGTTGTATGTTGTGGGTTGTGAGGGGCGAGATTTGTTGGGCGGGCGTGCGGCTATAGTGTATAGGAAGCCATCCAAATTTCTCGGTGATTTATGCCTTTTCTTCGCCTGTGCTTTCGGTGTATGTATTGTGTTGGTTAGAAAGGCGAAAGCAGTGTGCCTTTGCGGAGATTGTGCTTGTGAACATTGGTTGAAAAAGATCAATAGGAACTGAAAAACTTGTTTTGAACATTCTCGTTTCTTGTTTTGAACGGGAACGGAACGAGAACTTGAACATTGAAAGAAGAAGATTAATTGGAACTGAAACGGAACTGAAAAGATTAATTGGAAAACTGGGCAAGCTGAAAAATACTGCTATCTTCTGTCTAGTCTGAGATGCTGTAAGTAATGCAATATCATGGGCATCGAGATTGGTGTCAAGCGGTGAAACTAGTCAGTAAACAGTCTAGCTTCTAGGTGAGCCATTTGGCAGTACATCCCATAGAACATCACTGGGTGTAGTTACTGTGTGTGTGTATGTATATTCAAATATAAGGAATCATAAATTCTTCAGTAGAAAAAATATACAATCTACATTCACAAACCTTTCCCAAAATTCTGAAAGTACTACACAGAAAATAGAAATTTTCATGAGCATACCTCTTTTATAGTCCCGTGTGCAATTTGTACAGGCTGGGAAACCACATTATCTCATCTTACTCAGGCAGCTTCACTGGGTGTACTTACCATGTTTATATAGTATTCAAATATAAGATATCATAAGTTATCGACCAGAAAAAAATGAGATCCATGTTCACAATAACTTGCTCAAAAGTCTGAAAGTTACACAGAAAATATAACCTTTAATAAACATATATTTATTCTAGTCCCAAGAGCACTTTTACATGGGCTGGTAAATCACATTATCTCATCTAATTTTTATTATATTGAGTTTAACTAAGATGACTTCTACAAGATCCATTGTTTCACTGTTCAGTAAGGGGAATCATCTAAGAAATGACATTTTGCGGTGTTATGTGTTTTCTTTTTGTACTACCTTTTTATTTTATTGACTAGTTAGCTAGAACTTCTTTATGCTTTTATTAGAGTAGTGTTAGGAGCTGCTTTTGCACTCCCACTGTGTATTTATGCTGGATATACTTTTGAGTCCCATTAACCAACTTCGTGGTCATTTGTTGGACATTAATACAATTCTCTTATGTTATTCTTTTTGTCTAAATTCTGAGTCTGCATGGTTGCTATTAATTTTCCATTTTGAATAGTTACACTTTGGCTGAGTCCTCTCTGATTCCTTGGGGAAAACTTGATCCAAAGTTGTATTATGTTATTCTTTTCTTTTTGATTTAGGATTGCCTTGCTGATTTTCTTCTTTCCGTCTTTCTCCATTTCCCATTTGAACTTGGCACTAATTCTACAAAAAAACAGAGTTAATAGTTAAAATTTACAACAACCTGTTTGCTGAATTTTGAAGATCAATTCACAGGTTTGAAGAATTTGAGTAAGGATACACCTTGGGATTAGCATGTGCTACTTCAAAAATGAGAGGGATTGTGTCGGTGAAAGGGACACCTTACCTAAAGGATCGTCCGACTCTCTTGGGACTGATTTCCCCAAGGGATCATATCATCATTCTATGTGATAACATTTTGGCACCATTGTTGGGGAAGAAAGACTGGTTCCTTGAGCAGTAGAGGATAGTTCCTGCTGCAAGTGGTGTATGGCAGCTTTCCAGAGACATTTGGCAGTATAAAACACGTGGATGTAGAGGATTTTAAGTCTATCATGGTGATTGCAAGTGGTGTATGGCAGCTCGCAAGAGACATTTGGCAGTATAAAACACATGGATGTAGAAGATTCTAAGTCTATTATGGTGATTGCAATTTGAGGGATTTGATCACTTGGACCAATGGCACAATTGATGGCATTCTATGCCCCATTGGACTTCTCTAGGATACTTGGATTCCTCATCCATTTCTTAGTGGAAGTCAGTGGTGTGATTACCTTCCGGGGTTTCAAGTTTTGATTGCATCAAGAGCAGCAAGGTGCTCTACAACCAAGTATGGGGTAGATGTTGTCACATAATGTGGGTAACCGTGTCAACTATAATCAACATCACAAAAGAATAACATGTTGGCTCATCAAGAAAAAAACTTATACATCAAGAAAAAAATTTACACCTCAAGAAATTGGATCCCTCTCAGTTCTTTAAAGATCCAAGTTTAAGATGGATCTAGGCTGGTGGTATTTCAGTCAAGCGACATCTTAGGGCTTTTGATAGATTTGTTCATTCTTTGATGTTGAACATTAAGATGTGTTAATGAAGTTGTTCATGATGTCCATGCAGCATGATGTCAAGGGTTGGTATAAACAGTCTTCCAATCAAGGTTTGAAATAGGTGTTCTAGGGAAAAAGGTCATATCTGAGGTATCCGAGATCCAAATTGACTGAGACCTATTGCATCCGAAAGAAGACATACTAGGGTATATGTAGCATGATTTTCAACTACAGAAACAAAATATTGGACACGTGGCATACCATACAAGTTTGCTCTTCCCGATAGGCTAAAAATAAGAAGTTTGGGAGATTTACAATAAATTTTTATTGGCAAATCCAAATTAGGTCAAACCTGTGGTGTCATAAAGTGGACAGATCAGGATACAACAGGAAAAAGTTTTGGACCTAAAGGAGTTGAATTTCCAATTTTATATCCATTTCAAGTCTGCCCTAAAACAGTCTTCCAATCAGGGTTTGAAAAAAGGTGTTCTAGGGAAAATTGTTATATTCGGAGCATCCGATATCAAAATTGAGTGAGTCCTGTTGCATAATAAATAAGACTGACTATTGTATATGTGGGAGATTTTTCAGAGTTAGATTTGAAATATTGGACACTTGGCATAGTATACAAGTTCACTCTTCTGGATAGGCCAAAAATAAGTGTTGGGAGAATTGCAATATCGTTTTACTAGAGCATCCAAATTAGGTCAGACTTGCGGCATTTGAAAGAGGACACATCAAGCCACCACAAGCTAAAGTTGCAAACTTAGAGGAGCTGAAATTTTAAATTTATCTCAGCCCAAGTCGGTCATAAAACAATCTTCCAATCAAGGGTGTTTACATGTATTGTAGGAAGTCTTCTGAAACTATTGGAAGGACTCTAGTGAGGTTGATGATTGTTCTGAATCTATAGTATCTTCCCATTCTTCTGAAGATTCATTGTCAAATGATGATGAGAAGAATGATTTGGTATGCTTTCTTCTTTCCCTGATTTTAAAAAAAGAATCAAATGAAGGTGTTCGGGATGAAGTAGTTCATGAGGTTCTGGAAATTAATGATGATATGCCTTTTTCCTTCGATTGTATTTTTGATAAATAACAGATTTTAGAGCTGGAAATGTTCAGTTTCTCCAATAAGTGTTTTGGCTTTGAAGCTGAAATAATATATAGTATGAAAGAGTGCTTTCAGTTCAAGAAGAGCATGATTTGTCCCGCAGCGAGGAGGTGATAGCAACCGATGTTATTTCTAAATAGTACGATAAATATGCTGATTTAGTAATGGTTTCTCAATCTGATTTTATTTCAACATCTATTCTTCAATCTAAGCATTGCTTGGATCAAGGGAGTTCACCACGGAATAGTCTTGAATGTTATGCTTTTTTATTGACATGGCATGGGCTGCGAACAACAACATGCTTGTCTTGTATAGTTGTTGAGCAAACCAAGACATCTGATAGAGTGAATTGACGATAGGACTGGTTACACTAGAGCTTTGATTATGATGATTAGTTTTGCATTATCGACCAATTAGATGGGTTGCTACATCAGCTTTTGAGCATGTTGATTGGTCCTGAACCCTGTCGATTATTGTAGGTTTATTTTCTATCAAATGTGGTGCGTTGTCTTTAATTTAGTAAGTAGGGTTTGATGATTTGAATTTAAGTTTTGAGTTGGTTTCAAGTCTTGAGTCAAGTTTTGTGCTTTAAGTTTCAGTGTGCTTTGGATTAATAAGTGTCATCATGACGCAGTCTTCATAATCAGAGTATTTAAGTCAAGTTCAGAAATAATTATATTATGGTATTTTCACGATGACAACAGAAATTAGAATCTGATTTTTGCTTAAAGTTATTCATAAAGTCAAAAGTTGTGTCGAGGGTGGTCTTCAAGAATTGTAGAGGTATGATCTTTTGGTCTTGTGTGATTACCTAGGGTTTTGTGTCTTAAGGATGCCTCTAATGTCTACTGTTATGAATTGAACCTAATGTCTACTGTTATGAATTGAAAAAGAGTCAAAAGGTCAGAGTCAAGTCCAGTTTCAGTTTTTGCAAGTTGTTTATTTTATTGTAAAGTGTGGAGTTTTGGGATTCTTAGCATCCTGTGAAGAAATACCATCCTTGAGTAGGAGCCACTATCAGCACTTGTACCTGCACCTCATATCTGCAGCATGTTGTAGCCTTTATCCGAGAGTTTCCAACCTTTTAGAAGTCCATATCATCTTGGACAAGGGTGCTTCTGATGCTGGCATCATTGGACACATCCCGAGGATGATCACTACCTGCTGTTTGCAGCCTTTCAGACATTCAGATTGTTTCCATTGCTTTTTTTGACTCTCGAGAAATATTACCTTTCTTAAGAGATACCAGTGCTGGAAAATGTATGCGGCGAGGTAGCATATTTCTTAATAGAAGTCCTAGATTCATTTGAATGTTGGAGAAGTTATCAGTAGAGATCGCTAATGCTTACACTTCAAGCTCAGTGAAATTTAATTTGAAGACTGTTGGTGACTTGGTGCACAAGTCAACTCTCCCATGACTGATTTCTAGCATCTAATTGACATTTGATGAAAGATAATTCTACCAGCAGATGCAGGGCACTGTCCTTGGGTTGAATTGCATGAGGATCTACAGTTAAGGAACCAATTTCAATAGTTTAGCTTCCGCATGAGGCACTGCCTTTTCCAAATTTGGTACTCCTTCGTCGACAGTTGTCAAAGATTTATTGAGGGTGCTGTGATAAGTCCATTTTTAGTACATATTCATCAAACTTTGAGTTTTTGTCACGAGAATTGAAACACTGCTTTTCCGAGTTCTTTTCAGCAGGAGGGTGCACCCATTTGACAGCTTTTGGAATGGTTATCTTGTGCTATTTTGAGCCAGTGGGGTACTATCTTCTGCTAATTTAGGAGAGGGTGTTTTTGCTATTTTAAACGAGAAAACTTTCTATGTTTAGAAAAGCATTGTGTCCTTTTTTCGAAAAAGTACACTCTTGCTATTATTGGATACGAATTGATTATTTTAGAAAGGCAAAGTGTTGATGTTTTAGGGAAAGCAAGCCATCTAGTTTTATAAAAGCATATCACAATTGGAGCAAAGCCAACGAAAGCTAAACTTGGAGCAGATCCTCAAGGATAAAAGGGACAGCAAGGAAGTAATTCAAGCTATCAACACTATCCTACAGCTTCTTCAAGCTTTCTTTTTGTTGTGCTCTAAATTCTGAGTCTATAGGGCTACTATGTAGCTTTTTTCATATGTCAACAAGGTCTTGAGTAGTAGTGACACCTGCTAAGTCCCCTCAGGTTCCTTGGGGCATTCTTGATCCGAATTTGTATCAAAACTTTGTACTTTGACATCTCTGATTACTGGAACTTGGAAGAATGTTTGTCTGGTCTACAAAAGAGTCTTTGGTAGTCTGAAGCGAGAGAGGGATTGTGCCGGTGAATGGAGCACCTACTTGGGACTGATTTCTGAAGGGACCATTCTGAGTGATAAGAAGAGCCATTACAATCACTGTGCATTCTCACTTCTAGGTCACTGTATAATACAATATATCGGGTTCCTTTGTCAATGCTATCTGCCTCACTTGGGCATATGCCATAGACCATTCTGCTCATAAGCAAGCATGTTATTATAGGTACTAATTGTTATACAGAAATTTCGTGGCTATATTCATTGTTTCCAGTGTGTCATGACTCATGTTCATGGGCTTGTCAGGGGACCATTCACTATCTTTTGTCTTTTGTGACCGGGCAACCATCCCTATTTGGGTGAACCAGCACTGTGTTGTATGCTCCTTCATTTGAAACCAATGTGTCAGAGTTCAAAAAGGATTTATGGAATTTTAATCGTTGCATATTGTTCCATGCATGATTATTATATATTATTGTCATTCCTTGCTTCAAAAACTGCCAATTTTTTAAGTTTACTTTTGAGATGTAGATTTGGTACAAATGTCAATAAGTGTGGCAACAATTGCACAATCTGATATAAATTATTCCCTTAGAACGTTCTCCAAAAGGCATCCTAAAACTGTTGAATAAAGAGGTACTAGAATGCATTCATCTTCTCACTGATAAGATAATGTTATTAATGTCCACATGTGAGTGAATGGATGAGAGTCGGGAAGGAGTAGATGCATTTTCGACCTCCCTCCCATCCTCGCAGTCCTTGCCTCAAACCCCACTAGGGCTTCTCCCACAAGGCGAATGTTGCCTGTCAGTGGCCAGACAGAGCAAGGAAGTGGTTGTGCTTGGGTGGAAAGTGGAGTTGAGATGTTTCTGTAAAATGCTTGGAAGGGCATGTAATATGGGTGGCTTTGTAGGGATACGATGGTGGTTGGATTGTGGTTGTTGGTATGCTCATGGGGCTGATACGGTGATTGTTAAATGGTTGTTGGTTTGCCCATTTGTGCGCTCTAGAATTGTTTCAAGACCTTGTGTTGATGAGAGTGTGTTTTCCTCTCAGACCTTTCAAGCAAGTGGGTTCTTTCGTAGTTTTTTGTTGTTGGTGGTGGTCAGATCTTCTGGTTTGCAATGGTATGTGGTAATGGGTTCTCTGCAATGGCTCTGTTGGTCCATGGATTTCCTTATGCGAGTTTGCTTGCAAATATTTCATGGAACTCATTGCGAATGAAAACCCTGCAAGCAGGATTTAGGCTGCTTAGAGATGGCCCTAATGGCTTCAGTGTTAGTGTGATGAAGAGTTTGTGCCCTAAACAATGACCCCCTAATGTGGGTGTCTTGCAGGCTTAGGCTTTCCAGATTGTGGGTCTTTGCTTGTTGTCTTGTGGGCTGTCTCTATCCCTGCACACCTTGGTAGGTTATGGGGACCTCTTATTGTTTTAGAGGCCCAGGCCCATGCTGCTCCCTTGCATGAGTGGCTGTGCATATCATAAAGGGGATGTTTATGATTTATTATTTTTTGTGTTGTTTTTGGCAGCATCTTTTCATGGGCAATTTTGCAATTGAATCAACGCTACTTGTGCTTGTGGAGGATTTGATTATGCAACCCACTGTTTTTTGTTTAAAATATCTGATTGTACATTCACTAATTTATCGAAAGCATTTTATCAAAAAAATTAATGTTCACAAATGACCAAAAGAGTAGGTCAATGGGATTAGGAAGTACAAATAGTTGTAACCAGCTGTAGGAGTGCAAAAGGCTACTCCGGAATGCCAGAAAATAAAAATACAAGTGACTAAGTAATACATTAAAGAGAGGAAAGCCACTACATAATACGAAGAGATGTCAAAGAAGAGAGTGGGGAATGTGACGTATTTTCTGTAGCATCAATCATTGAGAAGGTGCCAATACACTATCTTGTGATGTTGTCTCAGGAGTACCCCAGGTTAAGAGTGCTTGGCTAGGTCTAAGGTGACCCTGGAAAAAGCTTGGAGACAGAATACACAAAAAAATTGCACTCCCATAAGCAGAAGCTTGGACAATATCATTGAATACTAGGGCACAATTGGATCGTTTATACATTGAAATGTCATTCATTTTGTATGAATGGTCCTTTTCATTGACAAAAACATAACTATAGTACTTTGTAAGTGGATTTCTTAAGAGAGTTAAAGATGAAGAAAGTTCAACAACATACAGGTTCACTTTGCAAAAAATATCAAATAATAATGCGAACCCTTTCTAGCAATCCGAACTGACAATTTCACTGATAATCAGGGAGGGTATTATAGCCAATTATGATTGCAAGAGGTTCATGTCTATGTTTGTTAATACTAATACTCATGCAAGCAAAGGATTAATGACAGTCACTGATGCAAAGCATGCAGTAAGTAGAAATCTTCCTGTTGCTCTGTTTACATCAATTTGACCTGTGAGGGTTAGCATCTGCAGTTTGGAAGACTGCCAGTAAATTGGTTGTTCTTCATCCACTTTCTAAAGCAAGTGCTTTTGCTTACTGGGTTAGGACCTGTGTAGTGTGGAATGATTGATGGAGATTCTAGCTAACTGACCTAGTCATTGGTAGCTGGCAAAAGCCTGGTACTCAATTTCCTTCATTGAGGATTATGTCAATGTATGAGTTTCATTGTTTAATACTTGTATTTTTGTTACAAATATCTGCAAGAACAATATTGACGTTTGTCTGTATGATCCACTCCAGTTTGAAAGCCTTTTCAAATGACATAATGTAATATGAAGGTTTTCAATACTAGTTTTAACTTTCTTTAGCTGTATCTTTCTCCTACAAATCATCCTTTTAACCCAAATTACTCTATCTCACTCAATTTCAGATCTTTGTTGAGTAGTAATTGATCTAGTAGTAAATTGTATTTGTTTGAAATATTGTACAAATTTAGATTTTTTTAGACTGTATTGATTTCTCACTGAAACAAAGCGTTAAACTGTAAGCAATAAGTTTTCTCACTCGACGATGATGAACAGATTGCACGGATGCTGACAGTACGAAGGGAAAGGGAGATCGAGCAGGGTATTAGGAGACGGTTATCGAGAAAGATGGACCGTTCATGGAAACGTAGCATTGTTCCCAAGCCTCCTCCATCTCTGCGCAAGTTGCAAGAAGAAAAGGCTGCAAAGGAAACAAAGGAAGCAAATGCAGGGTCATAGTTAATGTTTGTGATCAAAACATTCTGTTTTAGAGCTATGAGAATATGTTGCCTTTTCCATGTCAATGGAGACATGCATGGTTTGATTTAGCTATAAGTCTCGGGAACAAGACACTGAATTCTTGTATCGTGTTTATTCAAAAGAACATAAATTTTTGCTTTAAATTGCTCCCTATGATGCACAAAGTTAATGTGCTAAGGCTTTTCACCTCTTGCATTCTAGCTATATGGTATCCTTGAGGCCCAGAAAATATGGATCAATTCACAGGCATAGACGTGAAATATCGAAGTTCTTTCTGCAACTTCTTTTATAATTATGCTCTATGTTAGAATGCAGGATTGAGGTTTTTGGATGACATCTTTTGCTGATGTATTACTTAACTGTGCTGTATCAGAATTCAAATCTACCATTTTTTTTATCTGGTTTGTTGAATTATAGGCTATTTATTACACTTGGATCTTCTTATATTGAATGTCATGTACACACTGTGTGGGAGCTTTTCCTTTTTCTGAAGATATCTCTGTCAAATCCGATGATAGATAAAATTTATCTGATTCCAAGTTTAGTGAATGTTTGTTACTATTACTGTAAAAGTACACCTCAATAATTTCTTGTCCGCTGCTGTCTTTTTTGTTTCCATCATATGTCTAAGGATGCTTGTATATTTTCTTCATTATATAAGGTTGTAGAAGAAGAGTATTTGTTGCAGATGATTATGCTCTTACTATTGATAGTTGTGGCAAGATTGAATGCGACAATGGTGTGATCATTGATGTGTATCATGTACCAAGTTTGAGTGCATTTTTGTTGTATGTACCCCAACTAACCTAGATTGACAATAAGGTTGAATTCTGGCTTGATAGGTTTTTTGTGAAGGATACTAAAAAAGACTTTGTTGTTGTTGAGAATATTCTCGACTTAAACAAAATCTCTATCAGTTATGTGATTTTCCTAAGCAAGATCTAGGACTAACTACACTCATAGCTAGGAAAGATGACCAAAGTAGAATTTGGCATGAACAACTTGGACCTATAAATTTCTGAAACATGAAATTGATGATGACGTATGATATGGTTAATGGATTGCATACGGTAGTGCTGCATGATGGTGTATGTGAAGGGTGTATTTTGTGAAAGCATCACCAATCTACATTTGAGATAGAGAAGTCTTGGAGAGCAAAGGCTCAACTAGAATTTGTCCATAATGACCTTTGTACAATGAACAAACCATCATTCATTGACTCAAGGTATATTTTAACCTTTATTAATGACTTTTATAGGCCTACTTGGTATATTTCTTGAAGAATAAGAATCGTGTATTTGACAAATTCAAGGAGTTTAGGGCTTTGGTTGAAAGACAATGCAATCAACCTGTGAAGTGTCTACGGTCAGACAATGGAGGAGAATATGTAAGCAAGGCATTTGAGAGCTACGTGTCATAAAATGGTATCTCTGTGTAGAGATCAATACCTTACATGCCTCAACATAATGGTGTTGCCGAAAAGAAGAAGCATACTTTGTTTCAAATGATATAGTGTTTAATTCAAGCTAAAGGTTTGCTTACTAGAGTTTGGGCTGAGCCTATTACTGCTCAAATTACTTTTTAAATATGATTCAGACCAATGCTATGTGGATATAGATCGTGTTGAGAAATGTAGAGGTCGAAAACCCTTAGTTGGACATATTAGAACCTTCGATGTGTAGCTTAGGCTCATATTCTAGATGGTAAATGAAAGAAGTTAGATGAAAAGAGTAGTGCTTTTATTATGATGGGCTACTCGAATGAGTCAAAAGTCTACAAGTTGTTTGATCCGGTCAAGATATTATTTGTAAAAGAGATGTTGCCTTTGATGAGAAGACTATAGGCGTTGCTCTATTGAACTTCTTTGGTTTTTTAAGCAATGAGGACTGATTTATATGGAGCGACCCCTAGTATTTGAAAAGGATGGAAATATTGTCTGTCAATTAAAGAAATCTTTATACAGTTTGAAACAAGCTCCAGAGGCATGGCATGAGATCATGAGATCATAGATTAAAACAATTCTCAATTTTGGTTTTAAACATTGTGAATTTGATCATTGTATTTACGTGTTGTGTGTAAATGAAGATACTTTAATTGTTGCATATGTCGATGATTTAGTCATTTATTGGAAATAGTGCCAACTTCATTTTGTTCTAAGAAGTAGTTAATAAAGACTTTTGAAATAATCGACCTTTTGTTGCAATTTTTGTTGGGCATCCAAACCTTGTAACTAGATGGTTGTATCTTTCTCTCTACTGAAATATGTTTTGGATTTAT
>LPNX010732991.1:0-36316 GCA_001517045.1 Pseudotsuga menziesii | reverse complement strand
ATCCTATAACTCTGTCCTTACCATGGATGCAACATTTTTAAGGAACTCTTCCAATTTTTGACTCATGCCTACCTTTTTAGAGCCGTCGCTTAAGCGACACGTAGGAGGCAAACCGTCGCTTAAGCGACACTTAGGAGGCAAACCGTCGCTGAAGCGACACTTAGGAGAATAGAAATTTTAGCGTCGTTGCTTAAGCGATGCTTATCACCACCATTTCAACAACAACAAAAAATTATCTTCCTTATTTTTGGCACTGTTACAATAAAAAATCCACGCGCCGTCGGAAAAAACCGTCGGATTTTGGATTGAAATGTAGTAGTGTCTTCTGCCATATAATATAAGCATAACATTCATCCATTCACACTCATTAAAAACAAAAATAGTTAAGTGACAGAACCTGTTTGAACTTTGGACAACAAGAGCAATGGGAGGTCGTTACTCCCTACCAACTCCTGGAGAGCGTTCAAACAACGACTTCTCAGGACCCCCGAGCTTGCTCTGGTCTCCTTGGCTGGAACTAGGTGCAACAAATTCAGATACCAGTCTTCAAACTCAATATTAACCCAAAACTTATCAGTAATTTTCCCCAGCTAAAAAGCTGTAATAACCAAGTTACTGCAGCATTCCTCTCAGAACAACTTCCTTACTGTTTTTCCCTCTTTCTTCAATGAATTTCCTGAATAACATTCACTTGAATGAATTCTCTCTGGAAAATATCTGAGCAGCCTCAGCTCTCTTCATTGAGTACTTTTAAAAGATTGCCTACGTCTTTTTGGGTTAGTTGTCATTTAATGAGCCACCTGCTCTGATCCCACTTTCTTGGGGGATCATGACCCCACATATAGGGAAGTTGCCACCTGCAACTTAGGAAGTGTTTGAGGATGCTGCCACTTGTATTTTTCCCTCCACCTAGTTCCATCCACCAGTTTGACGAGTAAACTCTTTTTAACAGCTCTCCCATGCCATTGTCTCCACAATTTATTTATTAATAAAAAAATATTCTGAATTACATTCCACTTCTGTTGACTCTGCTGAGTCATCAGTTCCTACTTAGCATTAACTTAACATAATGTCTTAGGAATATAATAAAAACAATTAACATTATTTTACAAAATTGGGGTATGTGACAGCACAATTTATAGCTTCGGCCCAAAACTTTGGTGGCAAAGTATTAGCCTCCATCATGTAGGTTGCCATCTCTTTCAGTGGTCTGTTCTTCCTCTCAGCAACACCATTCTGCTGTGGTGTGTAAGGGATAGAATGCTGCATCTGAATACCTACATCTGCACAATATTGAATGAACTCATACTTGACATACTCACCACAATTGTCAGATCTGAGGACCTTGAGTTTCCTCCCATACTGGTTTTCAACCAAAGCCTTAAAGACTTTGAAGAGGCCAAAAACTTCAGACTTGTGTTTCAGGAAGTAAACCTAGCAATACCTGGAAAAGTCATCTATGAATGTCAATTCATATTTGGCTTGACTCATTGACATATGAGGAAATGGGCCAGCAACATCAATGTGGATCAACTCAAGAGGTGTAGAGGTTCTCTCAGGACTAGCTTTCTCAAATTTATGCTCTGGGTGTTTTCCTAAGATGCAACCTTGACAGACTCCTATGGAAAACTTAATCTTTGGTAACCCTGTGACCATTTCTTTTTCACTAAGTTCAGAAAGATACTTGTAATTGAGGTGGCCAAATATTTCATGGCAAATCTTGCTTGCCTCATTAGCATGAATCAGAAGAGCAGAGGGGTTTGAGTAGGGTAGGAAGTGTGAGAACATTTATACCTTCGAAGTGTGATTTGCAACTCCTTTTGCAATGACTTTACCACTTGAGATCTCTATGATCTCAACTTCATCAGGGGAGAATATGACCTTCTTTGGAGACCCTGTGTGGGTCATTTGATACACTGATAAGAGGTTAGAGGCAAGACTTGGAACATATAATACATTGCTGAACTTACCATGGTCAAGATCAATCCTCCCTTTGCCCAAAATTTCAATGAGAGAGTCATCTCCCAGTACAATTAGTGGACCTTTTGACATGTCAAGTGAGGTGAATGCCTCCTTGGTCAAAACCATATGTATTGAAGCTCCAGAATCAATGATGAAACTAAGTGAGCTTGATGTTCCAGCAACCAATGCATGAACTCTCTCTCTGTCTTCTGAATTTGATCCTCCTTCCCTCTTCTTTGAGCTATCTGGAAGGGAGATGCCATTCTTCTCCAGGAGTTGGGTCAGTATGTCTATTTGCTTCTTCATGCAGGAGCTTTCAGAATGATTTCCCTTACTGCAGTATGCGCACTTGCTCATTTCTCCTTTGTTCTTCTTCTTCTGGTAGTTCTTCTTGGAACCTTGGGGTTCCTTTGGAGACTTGTTCTTGTATCTCTTTTGCTCAAGTGGCTTCTTAGCTTTCTTCTTGCTTTTTGAATCCACCCTCGAATCTCCAGCAACCAGAGCTTGGTCTTTGGAAGGTTTGATGGTGCCCATCATCACCAATTTATCTTGTTATTGTGTGAGAGATTCCATGAAATCTGCAAGGCTAGGAATTTTCTAGGCTCGAGCTGTCAACTTTGTGGCATAGACGGTCGAAACAAACACTGAATAGTCACGGCCAAGCTTCGAGAGTATGGTCAAAACCAGTTTCTCATCCTTCTTTTCAATCCCACATTGTTTTAGCTGCAAAACAAGGAGGGCTTTGAACTTGGAAAAATAGAGTTGCAAGGATTCAAAGCTATTGGGACTCAGGGAGATCAATTCATTTTCGATTTGATGTCCCCTCATCTCATCTGTCTTACCAAAAATATTAACAAGCTTCTCCCATACTTCATTTGGTGATGTTAATCCATCAAGATGGAAAAGGCGGTCTCTGGATATGCTCAGACACAGGAGACCATAGGCCTCATCCCTCCTGTTGTGCCATTTAATCTTCTCTGCAGCTACATTAGGCTCTGCTTTTGTTGCCATAGTCAATCTGTAGAGGCCTTTCACTCTCAACAGTATCTCCATCTCTGATTTCCATTCAAAGAAGTTAAATGGAGTCAAGATGATCTTCTAAGATTGATCCATAGCTCAGAAACTGTCCCTTTAGTCAGCAGAATGCTCCCAGTCAATGATGTCGAACCTGCAATAACAAATTGGAAGGAGATAAATAAATATACAAAGTCTCTGATACCATGTGAAAATTGAACCCAGGTGTTAGAACAATTACACTCACAAAAATTGCCAATTACACATGCAAATTACACACAAAGGAGACTGAATATGGAGCAAAACACTAATCTATATTGAATAAGTGTACAATATCCAACCCTGTGAAGTCATAGGCTGCCATAATAAATAATTACATGAGATATTCGAATGCATAAGGATGCCATTCAAATTTGGTCAAAAGCAGGCTTACTAAATCTAAGCAAATCCCCCATAGGTGCATAAAGCAGTTTCCAAATCTGTCTAGGAGCTCACGAATTGGAAAAATCAATTAGGAAAGCTAATAGATGATGGAAGGACAAATCATACATGCTTTTCTTAGGAGAAAAGAGTGGAGGATGATGAGGACAAAAAACAAGTTAACTTCACCTAGTCAAACTTTCTCAATTGCCTTAAAACTCAAAAAAAGCAGGCAATAAAGCAGAAAAAGCAGACATGTGCTAGGAAGGCCAGGAATAAATTAGATTTGATTCCATGTGGTTTCCCAAGTGCTCCATGACTCAAATTTAGCAAGTTTGACCACTTTGGATGTGTGGAGGACAACTTGCATAAGGTGGAATATGGAAACTAGGAAAATAAGACAAAAATTGGATTAATTAATGTCTAAGGTGATTAACTATGGGTTGATTATTATAACACCCTTCCAGGTCTATCTAGGACAGTAATGTTAAATTTCTGCATCAATAAGAGCCACCTTGTTATCCTTCCATTAGTGATGGGCTTGTTCATTAAATACCTTAAGGCAGAGTGATCTCTATGGACAAAGATTTCATAACCAGTAATGCAATGACAAAATTTGTTCACAGCATGTACTACTACCAACATCTCCTTTTCAGTAACTATATAATTCATTTATGTAGGGGCTATATTTTTTCTGATAAAGTAAATAGCATAAGTCATAAGTTTTTCTTTTTGACCTAAAGCTGCCCCAATTGCAGTGTCTGATGCATCCGTGGAGATGTGAAATGGCAATGTCCAATCCGACCCCCGTAAGATAGGTGCTGATAATAACTTTTCTTTAAGTCTCTGAAAGGAAACTTGACAATCAATATCCCAATGAAAATTTATATATTTCGAAAGTAATTTGAATAGTGGAAAAACTATTTTATTAAAATGTTCAATAAACCTTCTGTAATATCCTGCATACCCAAGAAAAATTCTCACATCTTTTTTATTTTTAGTTTTCGATAAATTCACAATGAGTTGTATTTTTGCAGGATCCACATTTATTCTAGATGATGAAATATGATGACCTAACACTATCCCTTCATTTAACATCATGAAATATTTTTCATTACTAAGGAACAAATTTGATTCTATGCATCTCTTTAGGATTTTCTCTAAATTGTCCAATGCATCTTCAAAATTGTTTCCATACACAGAAAAATCATCCATATATACATCGACACATTCATGAATTAAATCAGCAAAAATATCCAGGAGTGCTCTCTGAAAAGTGGCTGGAGCATTACATATACCAAAAGGTAAAACTTTATAGGAGTATGTACACCAAGGGAAGGTGAAAGTAGTTTTGTCTTGGTATTCTAATGCAATTATGATTTGATTGTATCCACTGAATCCATCTAAGAATGAAAAATATGTTTTTTCAGCTAGTGCATCCAATACTTGATCAATGAATGGTAATGGAAAATAATCTTTAATTGTTGCTTTGTTTAACTTCCTATAATCCACACAAATTCTCCACTTTCCATTCCTTTTAGGAACAACAACTAATGGAGAAACCCATTGATTGTCAGAAATAGGGTAGATAAACCCTACCTTTAATAAATTTTGCAGTTCTTCTTTGACTATTTTTTTCAGGATGGGGTTCATTCTTCGTTGAGGTTGCCTTAGAGGTCTTACATGTTCATCTGTGTAAATATGGTGAGTACATGTTTCTTGATGAATTCCCGGCATGCCAATGTATTCCCAAGAAAATGCTTTGTGACACTTATTTAGTTATGCAATCAACTATTCTTCTTGTGATAATGTAAGATGTGCACCAATATTTAAGTATTTTCTAGGACTGATCTCAATGGTTTTGCTTTGAGCACTTGTAATGGAATGAACAGAAAAAGTATCATCAAATGATGTTTTCAAAGAATCAATTGTGCAATTTTCTTGAAAGTCTTGGCCTAAGACCTGACGTGCATTAATATAATGCATGTTCCTTAATTGTTCAAATATATCAGGTTTTGAAATAAAGTAAACTAGCAAATATTCATTATTCTCTTCTTGAAAATCGAAATCTTGATTAATACTTAAGATAGGATGAATTACTTCTTCTTGTTGCTCTTTTGTTTCATTAATCCAATATAACTGATCTGTCATACAAGGTCTTTGAGCAGAAGGATACAGTGTAATACGTTTTCTTGTTGTTCCATGTGAAATGATCATGTTTCCTACTCTACAACCAATAAAAGCATCAACTGTAGCTAACCAGGGTCTTCCAAGAATCAGTGGATGTCCACCTAATTTAGATTTTGGTTGAAGAACCAAGAAATCTACTGGATACTCCCAGGAATCCAAAGAAACTATGATATCTTCAAGTACCCCTTCTGGTGCTATCTTAGACCTATCAGTTAGCTCAAGGATTGTAGTTGTTGGTCTAAGATTCTTCAAATCCAAATATTTCATTGTTTCCAGTTTCATGACATTAATAACTAAAACTAAGTCAATTAATGTTTTTGAAATTGAAAAGTTGTTGATTGTTATTGTTACCATTGGAATTCCTAGATCAACATATTTCTCAACAAAAACATTATTCGACATTAAGCCTACTAAATTTTCAAGTACATGAATTGTTGGTGGATCTTTCTTTCGTCAGTTAGTCTTGCTTAAAGATAACTCCTTAATTGATTTTGTATAGATTGGGATATCCTTGATAGCTTGCAATAAGGGAATTTTTACTCAGACATTTGTTAATTCATCGAAGACATCAAATTCAGGAAGAGAAATTGAAATTTTTTCCTTAACTAACATTTCTGGAACAGGAGGTGTTTGAGGTATTATCATTTTATCCTTCTAAGTTTGTTTGTCTAGCTGTAAATTTTTTGTATTATATTTTTTTGGAATTTTTTCTTTTTCTGTTTGTTCTTCTATGAGAAGAGGGGATTATTTTTCCAAATTATTTCCAGACCTCAAGTGGATATTTGAAATGGGAAGGATTGAGTATGAAATTGTTGTTCCTTCATCAATATAATACATGGGTTTCTCCACTCTATTATTAGGATTTGGTACTGGATGGGCTGGTAATTGAGTTCGTCAAGGTGGAGGTTGGTTAGATGGGAGCCGAAGTTGTTGGGGTTGATTCAGTTGAGGAACATGATTTGGATGTGGAGGAAATGAAGGTTGAATCTGCTGGTAATGTGGGTAAGCAAAAGATTGTCAGTAAGGTTCTAGGTAGGCCTGTTGATATGTTTGGTTCCCATGAGCATATCCTCGCCAATTTTGAACAGGCTGGTTTTGGTTTGGTTGAAGAGACCAAGTATGCCAAGGCATAGGTGCATTCCATGAATTTTGAATAGGATATTGATAACTTGGAAAAAATTGTTGCATAGGGTCTTGAGACATACTTGGAAAACGTGGCTGCCATGGTCTTTTCTGCGACACAAGGCAAAGAGACTCCATGCTTTGGCTTCCTTCCATTTGAGCTGCTTGTAATTCTTTCAACCTGGAACATTTATCAGTCTTATGATTTTATGCACATAAAACACAAATCTGAACATTATTTAAAGGACATTCTTTCAATGGATGTTTCTTCCTACATTTAGGACAGAAAATTGACAGAGCTTGATCTTGTTGTTCTTGTATTTTCTTAGTTTTAAGACTTCTACTTGTTTCCCTAAAGTACTTAGAATATCAGCTTTAAAATCTTATAACAAGCTTCCAAACTCGGCTCTTGATATACTCCCTATTGCTGATTTAGTTGTCTTTGAAGTGATATATCTTTTCCATTTTATGGATCTTCCTCTTGAATACTTTTGACATAACTCTGTAATTTCATCAAAAGGTAAGTAGGAAACATCTCCTTTCCCCATTACATTAAGAACATCAAGATACTCATCTTGGATACCTTTCAAGAAGATTGTTCTGATGATGTCTAAAGTCAAAGAAATATATTTATATTTTTGTAGATTATACAGAAATATTTCAAGATATTCTTCCAAACTATCATCTTCTTGCTGAGACATCTTAAAAATATCATCTTTCGAATCTTTAGATCTACAATATGCTTGATATTTTTTAAGAAAAATCTTTCTCATGTCATCCCAACTAGTGATAGTGTGTTCTCCTAATCCCATGAACCATTTCAGTGCAACAATTTTAAGAGTAGCAAGAATTAGGAGAAGCTTATGTGTATCATTAGTATATCCATAGGTACGACATAAAATATCAAATTCAAATAAAACTGAGTCAGGATCTTCAGAAGTCATACCATAAATGTTAGGTAAAATAGATGGTGGAATGTTTTTCATTTTTACCTCTTCTCCTAGGATGATACTAGTATCTAAGATTAGAAATTGAAAGGTAGTTTGTTCTTCTTCTTCATTTCCTTTGTCTTCTACTCTTTCATTTCTTCTATATTCTTCCCTTTCATTTCTTCTGTCTTCTCGTATTTTGTTTTCAGCTTCTAACCTTCTTTCACATTCTCTTCATTGTTTTGTAGTTGGCCCTCTAAATTCTTCTTCCTCAACCATTTCTCTTCGTTTGTTTTCCATCTCCATTCTTCTTTCATACTCTCTATGTTGTTCTATAGTTAGTCCTCCTTTCTTAGAGGTTTCTTCCTCAACCATTTTGAAAGTATCAAAAATTGTTGCAATGAATCCTTTCTTCTCAGATGAAGTCCCTGTTATTTCTATTTTTGGGAGGTTTTTTACAAATATTCCCTTTTCATCTCTACGTCTTGACTTTAAAAAAAAACTAAATTTTGCTCTGTGTTTTTTTTAAGGAGATAAACTTCCTAAGTCTATTTCTAAATATTCTTTCCCGACAATGACGCCAAATGTTGCCCCAATATACTATTGTAAATCAGAGCTTAAGTTTTAAATGTCAACCCGATGTCCTTAGGACTTAGAACTAGACTAGTTCGAAATCTACTCTGCTTCGGAAATAAACCTAAAACTGTTTAAATGTTGTAAGTCCGGAGCTACCAAAATGCCTTACAGAGAATGTATGCATTGGCATTTTTAAACTCAACCACATCTAAATCATGAATTATTAAAAAAAAAAAACAATAACAATGCTACTCTATTGATGAAAGCATAAAACAATGAGTTCTTTTACAATAACTGTCAATTCACAATGTATTTAGTTTTTTCAATAGCAACATATGTTTATAATAAAACTAAAACAATTCCTAGGGAACAAATGCTACTACCAAATCATAAACCCTACCTATAGCTCACAGTCTAAAACTCACTTGCATTCAAATTTAAATGGAGTTGTATTGTCAAATGTGGTTTCGAAATTTAATATTATAAACAGTAAAAACACATCTACAGGAAATTAGAATGTGCATCTACAAGAAATTAAAATGTGCATCTACATGAAATTAAAATATGCATCTATAGGAAATAGATTAAAACATACCAAATGCAACAGTAAAAGAATTGGTGTGCAGGCTTAGCAGAGTGGGCCCTGCTTCGCTCACATACAACCGGTTTGTTGCAGCTACAACAATTCCCAAATTTCTAAAAAATTTGGACCCTCCTTGTTGATTTTGTTGAAGACCGTTTTGTCTCCACTCTGCTACTCGTTTGGATTGTTTGAGGCCAGCTTTTACTTGTTTTTCGGAATTTGTTTGGTCTGTGAATGCTTTGGACTATAGAACTTAGCAGGTTTTATGTTGTTTCATCGTTGTCAAAGTTTGGCCAAGGTTTGAAGTGGGATCTTTAGTTGCCATTTTTTTTCGGAAGTCAATTAGAGATTGCATCGATGATCTTTCGTCGATCCCGCGTTTTATTGTTTAAAAAAATATTGCTTTGCATTGTTTCAGAAGGTGTTGTGGCTCTGATCGAAGGTTGAGGGCTGATTGTGTTCCGCCATTGCGACCCCCGAGTAGACTAACTGTCCGTCAAACTGCTTTTCCTTTTGTCGATGTCCTATTCTTTTTTTCTTCGATGTTGACTAGTCGGCGGATTTTCTTGATCGTATAACTTCCGGTGTTGCAGCTATGTAGAGCACTAACCATCCAATGCTTTAGTAGTTCGGACCTCCGATGTTTTATCACGCCGATTTTTGGTTTGTGCTCTGGAGCCCCTAGACTATGGGTCACCCCCCGTTGCGGCGTTCCAGTGAACTAACCGACCGATGTCAAGTGTTCTGATTCGCCGATGGGGATTGTTATACACCCGTCTCTTGATCATTTTCCCGCTGTTGTTATGAGCTTGTAACTGGCTTCATGAATGACAGTTGTGCTTTGTTTTTATCAAGTTGATATTTTCACGTGAAAACGCAATCCCGGTTTTTCTTTCTCATTTTATTGGTATTATGGTTTATGTTTATTGAAAATAGTCTGGATAAATGATGAGTTTTCATTTGATCGCAGATGGACATAGGAAATTTTCTCAGATCCATTTGAAGACCATTGCGGTGAAGGAGATGTATAGTAGAGGACAAATCATGCCAAAGCATAGAGAAGCAAAGTTTGTTCCTCGAGGAAAAGAAAATAACGAAGGTCTGAGACCAACAAAGTCTCAGAGAGACCAAGGAATTTTACAACATGATTATTAAGAGCAAAGGCTCAGGCTTGGGTGTTTCTTCAGTTACCAAGCCAGCCCCATTTCAAAAAAAAGTTATCTTGAACGTAACGTTTGAATCATGAGCATTCACAAAATGACAAAACTATTGAGATTAAAATTACCCCCCTAGAGTCTATCAAACTCTCAAAACTATGAAAACATCATCAAGCATTCACTAATTCGGGCTCATAAAATCCATGAATAAGTTCTTTATCAAGCATTATTTTGTCTCTTATTCGAGATTGCCAAAAATCAAGAAGGTCCTAAGTTTTCTTTCTTGCACTCATTAAACCTTTACAAGAAAGAGGGAAGGGAAGTTCATTCACATGTTTTTATATCATGGTAGCAATTCTTGTCTCCTTGAACAAAGCACGAGTTTTGAGTCTATCAACGGTTAGGTCTCAGATTTTGACTTTATACCGATTTAGAGTTTCTTACTCCTCCAGTTGGTTTCTTTTCCAATTATATGGGGAATCTATCAATGTCTCCTACATTGTAGATTTGTGTTGTTGGTCCCTTTCTGTCAAAAGTTTCCTAAGTCACTTTTGTGTCGTGCTCAATGTTCAAGGATAAACCTTTTGGCCATTCTGTAGTTTCCTTGACCTTTTGTGTCGGCCATTCCCTGGTATCAGTTCATTACATCATGTCTTCAATGGTCCTTGTCGTGAAATTCTATACCAATTTCTAGATCCAATTAGTCTTTGACTTACCTCGTGTTGTATGATGGAGGACACCTTAATACCTTCCTTCCAACAGGTCTCTATCTCCCTTGTTGATATTTGCTTTCCTTTTGAGGTTGATCTTACTGATTATAAACCCTTGAGCCTTGGCACTATAGAGTCCTTCTCTGTTGATTATGCCTTTACTATTACTTTTGTAGAAGATAGCAAAGTCACATGTGTTTCTGCCAAAGTGAATTGCATCAGATATTTTCTTCTGAATGTGATTATGATGTTATTGTTTCTCGGAGATATGATTTTTATTTGGATTCACAACTGTTTACTAACCTCACCTTGTTGTTCAAGCTATAACTGCATTTTTGTGTTCCCTTCTTGTTTTTATGAGCCTAATGTCAGCTTCCACACTTTTAGCTCATTGTATAAGCCTTCATCTCTGCTCTCACTATCACTCAAAATTCTACCATTTTGCCTTTGCAACTTGACACCTTGTTCCTTGAGGAGACGTTCCCTGAGTGTCCTTATATTGCTCGCTTTCCTTGCATTATGCATAGGTTTGTTCCTTGCGCTTGGAAGTCATTTTTCCTACCTCTAACACTTGTCTCCTCGCATTTATAGCATTCTTTATGTTCTCCTTCGAGCTCGTTAAAAACAGTAAGGAGGTTATGAGTTGAATTTTCTGGACTCGTTAAAACTTCATGGGAGATATATGGAGTTATCTTTAAGCCCTAGTTTGACTCCTTAAAATTGACTATATTGTAGAGTTAACTTGTTTGTTCAGACTCGTTAAGGTGAATTGAACAATCATCCACATAGGTATAAGTTTACCTGTTTTACGGCCTTATGGATTACTTAGGAAAAAGGAATACTCTCTTTTTTGCAGAATTGAGAAGAGTATCTTCAGGCATAGGTTTATCTCTTTTCCGGACCTGAAGGGATAAACTTATGGAAAGGAACCCTCGGTATGAGCTTAGTTTTCTCTTTTTCGTGCTCTGGACCTAAACATGAAAAAGATTCTGAGCATACTTTATGTCTGTTACAGCTGATTTTACCAGACATGGTGGATCACACATTTATGGCCTTCACTATCCCTCTGCAGACTCTTTGGACCCCATGGACCATTTTTGTACCTTTTATGTTTCCAAGATCATCCCTAAAAACATGCATTATTTTCCATACGCGACTTTTAAACCTATTATTGCGTATATACGCGGATATGACCCTTAAACCTGCGTACATCAGGATGTGTGTGTTGGGCTATAGGGCAGACCCGAGTTTTATACCATTCACTTCGCACCAACAAACGACCCACAGTGTTGGCCCTTTCGGCAACAAACTGCGAACATGTTGCAGTCTCACCCGAAACAGCTATGGGGTGCCGCAGAATCATGTTTCTGCAAGCAGAAGAGGGATATTACTGTACCTTAGCCTCTAACAATTATAATCATAAAATGCAGAGCTTTAATAGTTACTTATTTAGCTTCACGGTTAGATAAACAAACAGTGACTTGCTTAACCCTTTACTGGGAATTCCAGCGAAGTTAATATTTAGCAGTGATCTTACTTATCAGATATATATTTATCAATGCATAAAGAACATAACAACAACACAACAAAAACCACAACACACGATATAACGTGGTTCACCCCCAGTTTAGGGGTTACGTCCACATAACTGTGTTTTATTCAACTCTTTACAAAGATATATTCAAAGATACCATGTTATATATCTTATGATACCATGTTATATATCTTTTATTCAATTCTTTACTTTAATAATTTTGGCTAATTTCAAAGTAACTAATAGATCTCTTTAGATTCAAGGAGACCCTTTGCTAACTTTTGTACACTCATCGCATTGTGAGAGCATTTTCCATGTTGTAATATTTTGAATAATCATATGGTGTTATTAAAATTAAAAGGCTTAATAATAACTATCTATATTTAATATTGATTAATTCATATCAGAGACTTGCTGATGCGCGCTGCCTCCTGCTGCCGCTGCCTGCGTCCGCCCTCCTCTAGGGTTCCCGGCTGAACTTCTTAGGCCGCCGCCATGGCCTCTCTAGGGGGAGGGCATCCCCCTCCCTCCTCCCCAATCTCTGCGGAAGAATCATTACGTAGGCTGCTAGGGCCCCCCGGGAATAAACCGGTGGCCCAAGAGGTCCCGAAATTTATCAAGAAATTAGATGCAGTACCCGAAATCGCTTTGCCAGAGGAACCTTCGATCAAGATAGCTCTGGCTCTTGCTCAAATAGGTTTGGTTGGCCAATTCATGGGGCTATGGCCCTCATCCAAAACCACAGACGATTGGATTCAGTGTAACTGAAGACCCCATCTGAAGCATAGTGTCACCTGCTACCCGGTGGGCAGAGGTTTCTTCGTGTTTGAATTCATCTCCAAATAGGACCGAGATCTCATCTTCCGGAGCGACCACTATTTCATGGGCTCCCAAGGACTGTACCTCAACAGATGGTCTCCGGACTTCGATCCCACTGTAGATGTTCCCAAAGAGGTTCCGATCTGGGTTAGGCTCCCCAATATTCCGATCCACTGTTGGAACATTCAAGCTTTGGAGAAAATAGGAAATGCCCTAGGACGCTTCATTGAAAAAGCCAAGCCCAAAGGTCAATATTCCTATGCCCGAATATGTGTTGAAGTGGATCTGGAGGTGGGGCTACCAGAGGTCGTCAAGCTCTCGGTAGGCTCTTGGAACCATTTCCAGAAACTCGACTATGAACAGCTTCCATTTAAGTGCCGGCACTGCCATGAACACGGACACTTTCAACGCAACTGCCCTAAAGCCCAACCAGCAGAAGAAGGGGAGGGATGGCAGAGGGTCAAAAAAGGAAAGGCTCCATCCAAGACGAATGACAAGAGAGCAACAAGCACTGCACAGAAATCAGATCCTAAAGTCCCACCAAAATATCCAGTCTAGCCTCAACCTGCGAATCCACCTCCAGTTAACTCGGCCCAAGGGGCAAGCACTTATACTTTGAACGTCCCAGAACCTCCTCTGCTTATAATCATTCCAGAAGCCACTCCCCCTGAAACCACAAGCCCCATGGAGATACCCATCACCCAAGCTGCGAATTCGTTGGAGCCAGGGGAAATCCCTTCCCAACCAGAATCTGCGACCCCTAGGGCTGAGAGCCCCCCTATCCGTGAAGAAACTCGAGAAGTGGACATGGAGCCTTCAGCGGCTGAATCTGATCCAGGAGGATTCTTAGACGAAGGAGCCACCAAGTCGAGTAGTTTGCATGCAACCCCAGTCAAGAATCCAAGGGGGCGGAAATCCAAGAAAAAACAAAGGGAAGAAAAGTCTTATGCAGATGTCTTGCAGGGCTCCCAAAAAACCCTCAAAAGTATGATGAATACAAGATCGAATATAGGCCAGGCCTCTAAAGGGGCTGCCCCCTCTCAAAGTAAATAATGCGGTACATCTCCTGGAACTGTAGAGGACTAGGCAGTCCCCAGAAAGCTGAAGCAATGAAAGATCTGGTTAGAATCAACAAGCCTGGGATCCTCCTCGTCCAAGAGACAAAAATGGAGGGTGACCTTGCCCTCCAAGCTGGAAATTTATTTTGGAAAAAAGGCCCTGGGAAAGCTGTGAGTTCCAGGGGAGCCTTGGGAGGCCTGGCCACATTCTGGGACTCCTCCAAGTTTGATTTGCTTTCTGTTCACAGTACTACACACTGGATCTTCACCATCTTCATTCATAAAGAATCGGGCCATCATGTAAGTTTGTTTAACCTTTATGTTCCTATTTCAATAGCGAAAAAAAAGAGTGTTGGGAATCCATTGATTCTTTCCTAAGTGCCCACATGCCCAGAAATATTATCATTTCAGGAGATCTAAACGTCACCTTAGCAGCCTCTGAGAAAAAAGGGGGTTCCATTGTGAGAGACCCTTCCCGGGAATGGGCTAAAGATATAATCTTGGGCTGGGATCTCGTTGACATCAAACCCTCCAAGGGTAAATTTACTTGGACTAATAAAAGGCTAGGGCCTGGGCACATTGCAGCCCGCCTAGACAGGTTTCTGGTGCACTCATTCTTTCTCTCTCTGGGGCTTCATGCATCCTCCAAAATTCTCCCTAATTGTGTCTCCAATCATAAGCCTATCCTCCTTGATATTCCCTCTGAAGAAAACCTGGGGCCCATTCCCTTTAGATTCAGCCCCCTTTGGATCCATCAAGAAGGATTTTACCACCTGGTCTCTAACTCCTGGAGCCAAAAGATTACTGGAAATCCATCCTTCATCTGGGAAGAAAAGCTCAGACGGCTTAAGCATGAGCTGAAATCCTGGGCCAAGGTCCTCCCCTCCCCAGTTTCTTGCCGTAAAGATGCCCAAGCTGCCTTGGAAAGCCACCAAATCCTCATGGAATCTTCCCCTATCACTGATAGTATCTCCCGAACAGAATGCAACCTTCAGAAAGCTTATTTCAAAGCTTGCAGAGTAGAAGAAGAGTATTGGCGTCAAAAATCCAGAAGCCTTTGGTTAGTAAGTGGTGACAAAAACACCGCTTACTTTCACAAACAAGCTGAATCTAGAAAAAATTTCAAAACTGTGAAAGAAATTACTCATCAAGGCAACCTGATAAAAGATTTTTAAGGCATTAAACAAGCAGCCTTCTCCCATTTTCATGACCTCTTCTCTGCTCCTCCCGCTGAGCCTTTAGACCCCTTTGCTCATCCCCTTTCTCTTATTCCCAATTTGGTTCAAGGCCCTGATAATGATCTTCTCGCTTCCCCTGTTTCCATGAAAGAACTCAAATCTGCTCTATCTCATATGAAACCAGACAGCGCACCTGGCCCAGATGGATTCACAGCCAGATTTTTTTTCTTCCTGTTGGGATATAATTAAATATGACCTTCTGAGGATGGTTAGGAACTCCCAAATTCATCACAAGCTGGGTGGGAGCACAAACTCCTCTTTCCTAGCTCTGATCCCGAAGGAGAGAGAGGCTTCCAGCTTCTCCAGGTTCCGTCCTATCTCCCTCTACAATACCGGCTACAAACTGGTTACTAAGATGATAGGAAACAGGCTGAAAAAAATTCTGCCAAGGATCATACCTGAGAATCAAGGAGGATTCATAAAAGGCAGGAAAATTCTTGATAATGTTACCCTTGTCCAAGAGGCCATTCACTCCAGCGTGAACCGAAAAGAGAAAGGCATGGTAGTAAAGCTAGACCTTGCCAATGCATTTGACAGGGTAAGATATGACTATCTCTTCATGGTGATGGAGAAATTTGGGTTTTCCTCAAATTTCATTGACTGGATTAAAGGCTGCATCTGTGCACCCTAGATAGCCCCTCTAGTCAATGGGAGATTGACAAATTTTTTCCAGGCTTCAAGAGGGCTGCGACAGGGATGCCCTCTGTCACCGCTCCTCTATGCCATTCAGGCCTTCGTTCTCAGTTTCTAGTTAAACAACTGTCAGCAAGTCCAGTCCTTACCTGGTCTTCGAATGTCTCATAATGTCAAAAGCATTAATCATGCCCAGTTTGTAGATGATACGCTGCTTCTGGGAGGTGTTGGTATCCAATCTGCAAGGATCTTCAAGAACGAGCTTGAAACCTATATCCAGATCTCAGGAAGCAAAATCAACCTGCAAAAAAGCAAAATCTATTGCTGGAACTGCTCTGTTGCAGAAATGGGAAGAGCCTCTAGACTGCTGGAAATGGAAGGCTCGCAAATATGGGACTCGTTCACTTATCTTGGGGTCCCGATCTTCAAATCTGCCATCAAACCAGTGAATTGGAATCCCATCATTGACAAGTTAAAAGCAAAGATCCAGAATTGGGGGGTTGGTTGGATTACTCTGGCAGGAAAATTGGTGCTGCTGAAATCGGTTCTTTCCAGCATCCCAATCTATCAAACTTCCATTCTTCTGGCACCCGCCTCTATCATCAATAAGATTGAAAGCATTCTCAAAAAATTTCTGTGGGAAGGGGGAAAAGGAAATCTGAAAAAACTTCATCTTGTCACTTGGGAAAAAATTAAAAAACCCTACAGTGAAGGAGGCCTCCAAATCAGAAGTATTCAAGCCCAGAACTTAGCTATGGGAACAAAGCTCCTCTAGCAGCTAATCTCTGGGAGATCAAGTTGGAGCAAAAAGGTACTGTGGAAAAAATACTTCCCCAGCCAGCGGCTTCGGTGTTTAGATAATAACCCTCCCCACAACAAAGGATCCCCAATTTATAAACTATGTATCAAAGTCTTGGATCACTTCAGATCTATGCTATTCTGGATTCCTGGGAACGGAAAAAAAATCAATGTCTAGAAAGACTCAATCCTGGGAGATGAGCCTTTGGGGAAAAATATTGAAGTGCAGAATATAAAACAATGGCTCAAAGATCAGCATGTGTCCACCCTGTGGGATCTCTCTGTCTGGGATTCCGACAATTGCTGGATTGATTAGAAGTTAAGTGACCATCCTCCCTGGCTTGAAGAAGAAGCAAAGACTCTTGCCCATCTGCTGCAAGGCAAAACCCCCCTTAATCAATCATTGTGTGACAAAAGAGGATGGGGGACAAAATCTGGAGCTTACACCTCGGCTGAAGGCTACCGCTCTTTACTAGCTATCCCTCATGCAGCACTAAATCCTATCCAATGGAAGTTTGTTTGGTCTACTCAGTCCATTCTGAAAGTGGACCTCTTTTGTTGGAATGTAGTGCACAAAAGTATTCTCACTGCTAAAAACCTCAAGAAGAGAGGTCTGGAAGGACCCTCAATCTGCCCACTGTGTAAAAAAATGAAGAAAACCTTGATCATCTACTGATTTCCTGCCCTTTCTCAAGAGAAGTATGGAGAGAAGCCCTCTCCCTGGATCACTCTAATTTTTCTATGCCTGACTTAACAGCAAATCTCTTCTCCAAATGGGCTGAGTCCTCTCCCTTTCTCCTCTCCAAAAAGGCACTCCTCAAAGAGGCCTGGATGTTAATCCCGATGTTCATCATCTGGAAATTGTGGCTCGAAAGGAACAACCGGCTCTTTAGAAATGTGGAGAATCCTCCTTCAAAGGTCGCCCTAAAAGCAAGAGTTTTCCTTGGAGAGGCTCTGGATCATAAGCTGGGACTCAGCAATGCTCAACCTTTAGATGATTTGGAATCTATTTGGCTTTCAGCCATCACTTCTATTGCTCAAATTTCTCCCCAGGCCAGGCAGCCAAAGCTAGCTGATTGGGAAATCTACCTGGAAGAAGCTGATTTTATTAAATGGAGGTGCTCGTTGGAGGTTCATTGTTTCTTTTTTTATGGTGCCTCAAAATGCAATCCAGGCCCTTCGGGTGGGGGAGGAGTGATCCTCTCCCCCTCTGGCTCCACCCGAGCCTCCTATGCCTGGGGATTGGGAGTGGAATCTAACAACTTTGCTGAATTTTATGCCCTGTGGCAAGGTCTCAGGCAAGCTATTAGGCTCAACATTCGGAAGATCTCTGTTTTTGGTGATTCTAGAATAGTTGTACAGGCCATTCGCACAAATTCTCGGCCAACTAGCCTCCCTATGAAGCGTATATTCCAGAAAATTCTGATCCTAGCTGGTAAGTTCCAATCTATAAGCTTTTTTCACATTTTACGTCATCTCAACAGTCTTGCCGACCTCGAGGCTAATCATGCCACGCTCCTGAGCAGGGGCACTATTACAGAAAATGGGACTGAGTCTTTATGCACCATCCCGTGACCTTGACAGGTCTGATCTCATCCTCTGCGATCTTTTGAATCATTATAACATGACTCTCCTCTTATTCTCTTGCACCTCTCGACCCTATGAATCCCGTGATCTCTCCTTATCTCCTCGGTCTTGTGAATCCCGTGACCATAGCTCGCCCTTAGAACTGCTATTTAATAATGCTTGCACACCTTCTCCTCTTGTGAACGATCCTCTCGCCTCTGTTCTCGACCCCCCTGATCCTTCCTCCACATCCTGGCTTCTATGGGTTCGTCCTCTGCTAAGGAGCCCAACTTTAAAGAAAGGCTGGCCGATCTAGAACAAGCTATTGAAAAGCTACAAGATCAACTCAAGGAGCAGGTCCGTCCGCTTCGTCTCTCCTCTGGCTCAGAAGGGGATAGTCTGGACTCCATCAACACCGAGCTGGACAATCTCAAGAAATAATTTGACTCCTCCTCAGAGGGAATCGATGAGTTCAAAGAAGATGTCTCCACACAATTCAAAGATGCAGCAGTCACCTTTGGAGATTTCGGACGTAGAATTACTGCTTTGGAGATCGCTGTCAAGAAAATTCTCACCAAGCTGGATATCAAATGACTTATGGACTGTCTATCAAGCTCTCCCTACTGCCAATGTGGTTGCAGGCCCTTCCCTACTAATTCTCTGTAATTTTGTGGATCTTTGCTCTCTTTTCCATGTTTACCAATGGTGTTATAGTCCTCTACGCTTCACAATGAAACTGCCAGCAGGCTGTTGCACCCCTCAGGCTGGCTGGAATTTTGTCTGCTCTGTTTCTGTTTTCTGGTCTCTGCCATTCATGTCAGAGCAGTTTGCTATGCTCAAGGAATCTACCAGTGTAATACAGTCCCCGGAAGCTTTTTTTCTGGCCCTTTATTAATCTAACCATTAGTTATTGTCAAAAAAAAAAAACTATCTATATTTATTTAACATATATTAATATTTACTTAATCACCAGCATAGATCCATCTCAAAGGAGATCTACCAAGCACCGAGAGGGATCAAATTTCTCAAGGTGCGAACCCTTTTTTAGAGTAGAAATGTTGAGGAAATGTGTAATCCAATATTTATGATTTTAGTTTATGTTGTTTTATATATATGTAATTCTAAATCATTTTTAATTTTATTTAAGCCCACATGTTATTTTTTAATAAAAATAAAATAAACATTTTAAAACTAACTAAATCACATAAAAAAAATTCTTAAAAAAATTTGCATAAATCTTCTTTCTCATAAAGAAATATTAGGGTGTTAAACACAATTAGTATTATTTTTTCCTTGTGAGTAATGTGATAATTTCGATTAACCCAAATTAAAAATGAAATATTAACCCAAACTAAATCTTTATTATTACAATTACAATCTATTCATTGACGTTCTTATTAATTCTTTAGCAAATAAGTTAAAAAAATAATATTAAACCAAGTTTTTAAATATAATATTGTTCTTTAAGTTTAATATTGGCTGGGCGCATTCTACAACTAGTAGATGGAGGATGTGTAACTCCTTCTGTGCTTGTAATCGGCTCAAATAAAATTTAAAAATAAAAGAAAGTAATTTGAATATACCTAAAAATTGATCGCCTCATATATGAAGCTTCTTGAGGTTCACATTTCCTCAACACGCTTAAGGTTTCATTTTAAAACTAACTAAATCACATACAAAAAATCTTAAATTTTTTTGCATAAACCTTCTTTCTCATAAGGTGTTTAACACAATTAGTATTATTTTTTTCCCGGTGATTAATGTGATAATTTTGGTTAACCCAAATTAAAAATGAAATATTAACCCAAACTAAATCTTTATTATTACAATTACAATCTAGATTCATTGATGTTCTTATTAATTATTTAGTAAATAAGTTTAAAAAATAATATTAAACCAAGTTTTTAAATATAATATTGTTTTTTAAGTTTAATATTGGCTTTATATGGTTTCATTGGGGGATGTGTAACTCCTTCCGAGCTTATAATCAACTCAAATAAAAATAAAAATAAATTAAAAGAAAATAATTTGAATATACCCAAGAATTGGTCCGCTTGATAAAAATAAAATAAATTTCAAACCATAATAAAAAATTAGAGCCAATTATAAATTCATATATGAAGCATGTTGAGGTTCACATTTTCTCAACACTATTAAGCCTTTGCAAAAACAAAATAATAATAATATGGTTTAAGAACGTTTTTTGTAACAAAGATAATACTTGTTTTTTTAAATCTATTATTAATTCTATCTCTCCTATATCATAATTTAAAGACCGAGTTATGTTTCATGCATAAATTTATTTACTTTGAAAAAAATTAATATTGTTTTTAGACAATGTTGTTTCTTTTTTTCAATAAATCCAATGAATATTTTTTTTAACATAGTTGTTACATTTTTTTTCTCATCATTACATATCATTAATAATATTATGCTCTTATTAAATTTTTATAGGTTATCATTTTCACATTATACCATTTTAAAAACTAACGCGGGATTTAAAAATATCACTTTAAAGCTATAAAAAAAATTTGCTTTAGGTTAAATTTAGTAACCATATTCTAACTAAACCACATTAATAGTTCTAAAATTTCACATTTGGAGTCATTCTATCACACTAACTACTCAACCTCTTTTCATTCACTCATCACAAAAATACTAAAATCTCATATAAATGCTTTCTCTTAAATCCCTTGTAATTACGACTTAATATTTAAACCATAAATGTTAAAACATTTAAATATTATAATCATATTCAAACATTACTATCATGTTGAAACTAGAGTTAGGGTTGTTTGAAACCGTCTAAACATATTCTATTCTATATTTGAGCTCATAAAAAAAATACCTACAAATAATATATCAATATATCAATTTAATGCAAATAATACTTGAGTTATCCAGATAATTGATAATTAATCATATTTACAAATATTACATGCTAGTTCAGTGCAATAATATTATCATTATCATTTTTACTAGATGTACACACTACAACAATATGGATAAATACTCGGGGGATACAGATAATTAATGACCTAATACAAATAGTTAGGTGAGTATTGGATTTCAATTCTTTCTACCCTTTGTAAAAACACCTTTAAGATGGATCTATGTTTGTAAAGTATATATGTCATTTTAGGATGAGCATTGAAGGAGTTACACATCTTTTCTCTATGGACATCTTTTCTCTATGGATTGTAGAATGCACCTGGTGCAACCCATTATTATTATTATGTTTGAACATTTTATATTTTTACAATATATAATTTATAAAAAAATAATATTAATTATTAAATTATTAAAACTTTCAAATTTTTAAATAATAAACTTAAGCCAAAATTATTGCAACTAAATTGGTCAACCAACGAATGGTATATTGTTGATGGCACTTTATATGGAAGAATCCCTTTTAATTTCAATGATATAATGATATAAGGAGATCAAATTAACAATTTAAGGCAAATTAACAAATACATGATCAGGAGTTTATGAATTTATATGCCATTTACAGTACAATTGTGTAGCACATAGATAGTTAGCACAAACATGGATAAAACATATGGCACTTATTACAAAGTGAAGGATTGGAGGGGATGGGATTGGGAGGCTAATGGGATAAGGTCAGGTCATTGAAATGATTATTAGAGATGTGGTCACAACCCATCACGACTCGTAAAGCCAACAAAATCCCAAAATATTGACCCTTTTTTACCTATTTTATAATATACAATATCAACATGAACATCACAAGTTACCATAAAAACAAATAGATCAATCATTAAACAATAATAACAATTAAATGTGGATGGGATATGTTTATAAATAGGTCAATTATTAAACAATAATTAAATGATGGGATATGTTTTCCATCAACGACAAGTACAAAAATAGCACACCTCAATTAAATAATGAACCAAATACATCAATTATATCACCTATGAAAAAAAACTGTAAACAAAAAAATGTCAACGTTTTCTATGATTAATCAATATATATATATATATAATTTCTTCAAACTTAACCTATATGGAGACTGCTCTATCGACAACTCATAAAACCCAAACACATATACTTTAACGTTCTTTAAAAATTGAAATTAATAAATATTCTTTACTATAAAAATTAATAAAAATGTAAATAAACTTTATTTAATGTTAATTATTTCCTAGAAAACAGTAGACTTTGGTAAAATGTAAATAAAATTGTATTTAATTTGAAGTCTTCCCACGCTGAGAACAACGTAAATGTCGCCAATCGTATTCAGGATTTCAAAAGACAAATAATATAATAACAACGTTGACTGTCGTTTTTTTTAATCTAATACACGTAGAAATATTATATTTCTAATGTGATTCTTTTTTAATCTAATACACGTAAAATTATATTTCTACTTAAATAAGACTGGAATCAGTTTACATGAATTGATTATAAAGATTATGATAATAATGCAATAATATATAAATAAAAGTTAGTGCTATGCGACCACTCCTCTATCGACCTACTTCATTATAATTTCCTTGAATTGAAGTCAATGGCGGAGGGAGTACGCTATTGAGAAGTGAGTGGGCCTAAAGGTTAAGAGCATCTGTTTCTTCTTAGGAGGTCCAGAAGGGTAGTGTATGTACACCTCTGTAGACTTTCGCAGTTAAATCGCTGTGGTGTCTCGCTTGGCGATGACCTTAAAAATAGATTATTACTATTATTATTATTATTAAAATACTGCTCCAACGCAGCCATAACCTTAAAAATAGATTATTACTATTATTATTATTATTAAAATACTGCTCCAACCCAGCCACATGAATGATTCGAAGATGCTTTTTTAAATGTTGTATCTGTACTGTGCATAATTGAATTAATATCTATGAGCCGCTCTGAACATCTGCTTCAGGATTCAGGAATCCATTGCTGTTTCAGGAATGGAATTCATGGGGACTCCATACTTTTGTTTTGCGACTACTGTGTTTCTTCTTTGCATCTGCGATGGAGTTTCAGGCTTCACAAACCCCAATGACGGTTAGCTCGCCAGACCATTAGACTTAGACGTTCATAGAGTCTCTCTAACATCACACAACTTGATCAGAGATCCAGATTGTCTTATATTTATTTCGGTTTTCTGTTAATGCAGCTGCCATTCTTGATATACTCAAGTCAAATTGGGGAAACACGGCGCCACAAAATTGGATTGGTTCTGATCCCTGCGGTTCTCAATGGGATGGGATCACCTGCACAAGCTCCGGCCAAATAATTGAACTGTCAGTGTCTCATTTTCAACTGTTGATTGTCTGCATGTATAATGTGATTAAACCTTGATACATTGTGTGAAATGCCTAGGATTCATAACGTTGTCACTTCAATCTTGATTATGCTTGTTCATGGCTGCAACTTCCCATGCAACTACATAGATTGAATGTCTGCAGTGACATGGTTACCTTGTCTCAGAATTAAGAACCCATATCCACATTAATTGGTCTTGGTCTGGAGTTCTGCTTTTAAGGGTTTGTCTCAGAATTGATCATTCTGTACAGGGCACTATCATGCATGGGGCTTCAGGGAACTCTTCCATTTGATATCGGTCAGCTTTCGGAGCTTCAAAGACTGTAAGTCGCTTATGTCTTATAAAATAGATATATGAACGAGTATTGGCAATGATTGCCGTAGAATAATGTATTGATAAGTTCATCCATGAATATTTTGGTTGGGCACTCCAGGGACTTATCATACAACAAGCAGTTGACTGGACAGCTTCCAAATACCTTGGGAAACTTGGTTAACCTGCAAAACTTGTGAGTCTTCTAACCTAAATCATTATCAAGTATTGAAGCCTTGGCACAAACTTAGATTGAAGTTCATTATAATATTGATAGATGATAAGTTCTTCAGTTGGTTTGCAATTAAACTGTAATTTTGTGACATACTCAGGGCTATGATCGGGTGTGACTTCAGCGGGAACATACCAAATGAATTGGGCAACCTGGTTAAGCTTGAATTATTGTAAGATTATGTCCGGACCATAACAATTCTTTATAATCTGGATTCTATTGTAGTTTTCAAACATAAGAGATTTAGATGCTACTTCTCAATATATTTTGTTTGGACAGGGCTTTGAATTCCAATAAACTTACGGGTTCAATTCCTCCGTCACTGGGCAATTTACTTAGCATTAGCTGGCTAGATCTTGCGGACAATCAGCTAACTGGAACTCTTCCAGTCTCAAACTCAAGCTACACTGGATTAGACAAACTATTTACTGCACAACACTTGTAAGAAAGTTAGATTGCTATGGTTTATTTGGGTTCTCGTAAATGAATAAATAGTAATACTGATTGATTTCTTATTGTTTCCGGTTATTCAAGCCATTTCAACCAAAACAATCTTTCAGGTCAAATTCCATCTTATCTTTTCAGCTCCAATATGAGTCTAATTCACGTGTAAGTATAACATATCCGTATCTTTTTAAGTTTGGGTTAGAACTTGAGTGTTGAAGCATTTTTTTATATGCGCAGACTGTTTGATAGCAATAAATTTTCCGGGGAGATCCCCGCTACTGTGGGACTTGTAAAACACTTGGAGACTTTGTGAGTATCAAATTTTGATTACACCATGTACAGATGCATTTTGTTCAGATTCATATGTCAAACAAAGTTAATGACTGGCTTCATTTTGCACGTCCGGATACAGAAGGCTTGACAGAAACTCTTTCACTGGTCCTATTCCATCCAACATCAGTGACCTGCAAAATCTCTTTGAATTGTAAGCATCTTCTTAATCTTATATCTGGGTTTTGGGTTGAATCGAAATTTTCAATCATGAATAACGTGTAAATCTTTATCTTTATTGCATTGAAAGTAATTAGATGTGGAATAACATGTAAATCTTTATCTTTATTACATTGAGAGTAACTAAATGCTTTACAGTTTAGTATGAGAAAATCAGGCTTCAAATTTGAAGCCTTGAGAGCCCTTCAAAGGCTATTTTAAACGTCATAGAAGGCCACAAAGAATTTTATCATGCAAAAAAAAATTAGTTTCATTTCCAGCACTTCAATAATGAAATTGAGTAAGCCTTGGTAAATTTGCAATAGAAGGGTAGCTACAAAATTTGCCTATCCAAGGATTCAGTGGACTATGGGAGAGTCGGGACTCAGAGTCTTCCCAAGTGCCCTTGAATAGTCGGATCATGGATGAGGATCTCAATGCCAATCGACATGGACCACGGTGGGCCACTAGGCTGCCTAGTGCCAAGTTCAAGTCGATGAGTCAGGATTGTGACTCACGATTCGATGTTCACTTTCAAAGCATTTAATGGCATTAGCATGCATTACTGATTCACCAACTTCATCAAATCTTGGTATGAGATGATGCCACCTTCCAATTGGATTTTCCATCCCTCATCTTATTGTTCACCGAGTCATGTGATCTCACAACTTACAAGTCACTTGAGTATTTGAGTATATGATGTGAAATTAAATACTCATATGAGTCATATCTATGGATGGTGAATTGATTTGACAACCCTCCACTGTCAAGGCTCCATAAGGAAAAACTAATGGTGTTGTTTTTTGGGTTACAACTTACAAGTTGCATTTTATAATGCATTGAGCAATCTTTGCTAGATTTGAACCTAACTTGGTCCAATGGGTATGTAAGTTTCCAGAGCAGGGTTTCACCCAATGCTAGACATTTCTATTATGACCACCACAAGACTGGGATGAAGGATCTTTGGTAGCATGCTAGCAGCACGCCGCCCTTTGTTTGTGCTCATGAATCATATCCTATACTAGTTAGTCCAAGATTCTAGGATTTATTCCAATTTCCATTCATTTACTAGGGTCAGAATCATTTGAATCAGCACTCCCAGTCTCCCACTGTCCACCTAGGCCGCTTAGTCTACTTGTCTCATCGGAGAAAGGGGGTTAGGTAGTAGAGACAAAGGCGACTGGAATGGAGGGCCAGCCAAGAGAATGGTTGTACGATATGCATATAGTCATCTCTAAAAGAAACGAAAGAATTTGTCATATACCTAGCTGAATATTATCATTACTTAATTTGTCGGGATGCTTACACGGTAACTCTTGCGCCCGAGCTATTTATGGGGGTTTACTGTGTCTACAATGGCTACGATTTAGAGAGGCTCATTCCCATCAACATAGTACCAATGGGTTTTTCCTGCAAATATCGCTATTACGTCTCCCCTACTCACTCACCTCACCTTTTGACTTGAGTCCTCTTCTTCTTCTTCTTCTTCTTCCTCCCGTGGGATCTCTAATCTACGCCCTAAGCGCCCTCATAATGAAGAATGATCTCTAAAATTATCTGGAAACCTCAAGAAAACAATACCCAGTTTTCCCTCACCTGCACAGATATCTCTATGTTATGTAGAAGCAATTATAAAATGATTTTTTTTGTAATCATGTGAAGTACACAAACATGCATTCGCTTACCTCGGGCAAGGTAAACCAGCTCAAGAGTGTCGGGATATTGTGAAATTGAGATGGCGTTGCTTCCAATCGTCTTTTTGTAGAAGGAAATGGTTGCACACTCTAATTCCTCATTGTCTTCTGCGGTGGACAACTCGAAGGTTCCACCTTTTTCACAGGTAGGAGCAAGAGAAGCAAAGGTAGAACATTGGGTAGGATTGAGCTTCCCCGAACTTAAAGATATTGGTGAAGTCTGTGAAAAAAAACATTATTTTGGGTTTACGAGTATAGGATAGTCGGAGGTCGGGACTCAGACTCTCAACTCTCCAATTCTATGCTTCAGTGTCTCCCTAATTTCTATTTCCTCTAGAAGATTATGCAAAGCTAAGCTGTCGACTTGGTTGTCATGAATTTACAGGTATGTATAGCATTTTACGCTTGTGTAACATTTTATATGTGGATAAAAAGTTAAATCATGTGTTTCTTGTTGGATTTCCTTCTGGTTCTATAAATATAAGGGTTTAAAATTTCTCCATCCAAAATGTTGTTTGAAATTTGTAATGTATTATGCGATTGCGTTTTTGCCAAACTGAGTCTCGAATACTCAATAGATGTAACCTTAAAAAACCCAGTATTTAAATGAAATCAGAACCAAAATAATGTATACTTTTCATAGTCTAGGACCACAACTTCATTTGGGCGGAGGAGCAAGAAGAAAGAGCCTTGTATTTGAGTTCCAAATCTGTCAATGTTATTTATCTGTCGTGAATTGTAAACATTAGGTTGAAAGAAAGAACAATATTTGAATATAAGTGTTTGAATTGTTCCAATTTCCTTAATGAAATCCAATAGTTGAAAGGATAAAATATTTAACAACCGACATTGTAAATGTTGTAGACTCTGACCCCTTCGTTTTCCCGTCAGCCTTCTAATAATGGAAACAAGAAGTACAAATTGTCTGCCAATATATCTAAACAAGGGAATCCCTCGACAGACGTTCATGAATGAGGGACTGGGAGTGCAATGATCTAGCGAAGAACATGATTTCAACATCCTCGTTGTCGCAAACCTCCAAAACGTGTGTTTATGATTCGTCTTCCTTGTTGACATTGGTAGAAACTAGACACCCAACTTGTAGTTATATTTGTTGGAGAATTTAAAGTTCTTCCTTATAGTGGACTAATAACTACTTAACCTTTTCGATAGGGCTAATAAACTCAATATAGATTGGGGGGACTATCCATAATCTAACTAAAATTGGGGATTTTGTTTGATCACTTCGAATTGGGGTATAAACTCCATATACATTGGAGGGACTATCTATAATCCACCTAAAATCAGGGCCTTTGTTTGATCACTTTGATTTGAGCATGTGGGGAGGACATGATTCAATTCTAAAAATAACTTTTGAATTTAGGGTTGATAAAAAAAGTTTCTTCGTGAAAGCATTAGGTATTACATTATGGGGTTTTTCTTTTAGGTAGGCCCAATCATACTTGACCAATAGAGCCACCATCAAGCTGAATCAATCCTCCATTCAAAGGTCCTTCCAAATTCCAATGCCTTATTTTATCAACGACCTAACAAAGGAGTATTTCACTGGCCCGACATAAATGTCCCTTATCTAAGTTCAATAAACTATATGCTCCAGGGACCGGGAGAGTACATGGTTTACCTCACTAATTTATCTAAGTTCAATAAACTATATGCTCCAGGGACCGGGAGAGTACATGGTTTACCTCACTAATTTCATGTAAATGTTGGTTCACTCGGGATTTCTTCTTATTGTCATTTTTTTTCTATACACTATTTTTAATAAATAATAAAATTTTGTTGTACACTTACAGTTTCAAATGAAAAGAATGATTTATTTTTACATGTCAACATTGAAGGGTTCAATTTCTCACAACCCTACAAAGTGAAATGGGACCCTACCCTTCAAATTTGATCCGTGGAGAAAATATAAAAGTTTTAAACATGTATTAATGTGAAAAAATGTATAATTAAATATTCCAATAATTAAATCTACTGTCTGTCCTTCCAATGATGATGGTTAATAACAAGTAAAAAGTACAAAGCTTATAACAGAGCTATAGAATCTACTTCAAAACAGATAACAGAACTCAAGCTCCATCTTCCACTGTCAGAACATGACTGATCTGAATAGCAGACCAGGGGAAGTGCACCATCCTCTGAACAAGGAAAGGGACCAGGGATGAAGATTTATGGTAGCATATTGACTATATTGTAGCCATTATCTCAATAAGACCGAGATTATTTATTATAGTATATTTTGCTCTGTATCTCTAAATATCATCTTTTAGTCTCCTTATTGATCCAGTTATTAGAATTGTTTGTCCAACTCAATACACCGCTTGAAATGAAAATGAAGAAAGAGATATCGATAATTGATCTTTGGTTTGGCAACTCAAGGCAGTGTACTGATGCTGTGTTGTTTTCAGACATCTATCAAATAATAAACTCGAGGATATGATTCCAGATTTATCCGGGCTAACTAATCTCCAATATCTGTAAGTAGATGATAAACACTTGTGTTTCTGTTACAAAACTTGGCTTATATCAATATATGTATAATAGATTTTGTGTTTAGGGACTTGAGCAACAATTCCTTCGAGTCATCCACATTTCCCTCGTGGCTTACGACTTTACAGGACTTGACAACAGTGTAAGTTCCTCAAAATTAAAATTCTTACAGAAGCGTTGAAGATCAGAAGAAGAGTTGCTAGAATAATTGCATATTTATGTTGTTGTGCTCTTTCACAGAGTACTGGAGAATTGCAATCTGACTGGACAGATTCCCTCCAGTTTTTTCGACCTGGCGTTTCTGGAGACTGTGGATCTCGGTGACAATCATCTGAACGGAACTGTGGTTCTCAGCAGCAGCATAAATCAGGTCCTGCATGTGATAGAACTTCAGAATAACAATATCAGCAATGCGCCTCAATTGGGCAATGCGGACATTTCTATAGTGTGAGTACCTTTACTGAACTAATTTGTCATTTCTACATTTAAGGTCAGTTGCACAATTTAGGAAGCAAATAGCCCATGAATTGGCCCATGTCAAGATGTAAATTTCAGGGTTGATTCTCACAAGAATTATTGCTTATCTGAATTTACCATTTGTTAATGTGCTCATTTAGGTCAAGTCTTGAAATTGATTTTGGTAGCTTGACCATGACACTAAATTGTGATGGTCTGAAATTTGAAAATGCAGGCTTCAAGGAAACCCTTTTTGCCAATCCCATGCTTCAGGCTCTAGTAATTTCTGTCAAATTTACAGTGGGAAAACCAGCTACGAAACGAGTCTAGCACATTGTGGAGGCAAGAAATGCTCCATGGAATCATTCAAGGTCAATCCTCGGACCTGCCAATGCCAACAACCTTTTCAGGGTCAACTACAGTTCAGAGCTCCCTCATTTTCAGATATAGCCGATAAGCCGAGATTCCAGAGGCTGGAGCAAACTCTTCAGTCGAATCTCTCCGTAGATGCAGTGTATCTGTGCTGCCTCTATTTTGACAGCTTCGATTATCTCAATATGTCGGTTCAGTTTTTTCCTAAAGATGGTCTGACATACTTTGAATACTCACAGATTTTCACCATCAGTTTCCACCTCAGTAATCAAATCTATAAGCCTCCTAAACTATTCGGGCTTTATATTTTCATGGGAGATCCATACCCTCCCCGTAAGAACATGGCACCTAAATAGTAGTCTTGGCGTTTGTCAATAATCAATCAAAATTATAAGATAGCGTTCAGGATCAGAATAACTAGTTTCGTTGGCTGTTTGCAGAATATTCAGATTCGAAGGGTTTAAGCTCGGGTGCAATCGCTGGCATGGCCGTTGCAGCAGCTGTGTTGGTTCTTGGTATTGTAGGAATAGCCTTTTATGGTTTGAGGCAAAAGAAAAGAGCTGATAAAGCCATTGAAATCCATAAACCATTCGGTATACTATCGTTCCTAAGCTTATAACAACTGAATATGTAGATAAACAGAGGCATAAAGAAAATAGGATAGTGATCTCTAATTACTTCAAGGATAAAAGATGCAGGGTTAAGACAGAGATTTATATATTAAAAAAATATCCAATTGTCTTTAAAGAAATGATTATACTTCCCGCTCTGACGTGTCTCCATCATATTAGATTGGGACATGTGTGAATAGAACATACAGCTTGCTTTTTTATCTGCCAAATTATTTTTCAAATGAATTCTGATCTAATCCATGTGTGAACTATTACAGCATCATGGAAAACGAGTGCTCAGGATGGTGGAGGTGCTCCTAAACTGAAAGGTGCCAGATGGTTTTCCTTCGCAGAAATAAAGAACCTTACAAATAATTTCTCCGAGAGTAATGTAATCGGGACAGGAGGATATGGCAAGGTATATATTGAAATGCCTAAAGTGATTTTAATTTTTTTATCAGTACTAATACAATGATAAAATAAATAAGTGTTTCTGCATTTATATAGCAAAACTAAAACCAGGATAAGCTTAATTAGGTGTCAACTAAAACGCTTCATTTCTCCGTATTTTTATTGTTTTCTTTTAAAAAAATTTAAGCATATTTTTCACCTTAAATCTGAAACTGCAAGCCCACTAAGTCGGTGGTGCAATTCCATTCATTCATAACGATCTCTGAATCACTCCAAATCATCAAAATTGAAGATGAACCATAAATCTTTCAGAATTTCTAAATCTTTTAGATATCAGATTTTGGGAAGAAAAAGTCACACTTTCTTCTCTCTTCACAGTACAAGGGTTTGAACCAGCTGTAATTCCATTTTAAAGTAAGTGGATAAGTTAAAAAGCTTGAATTAGTTTTAGTAAACAGAAGGTCTGGAGATCAAATCTCTATCTGATTTTAGTAAACAGAAGGTCTGGAGATCAAATCTCTATCTGATTACCTATGATGGAGGGTCTTAAGATCAAGTCCCTAACTAATTACCTACAATAAAAGGTCTTAAGATCAAATTCCTAAACCGATTACCTATGACCTATGGTGGAGGTAGTGGTGAAGGTAGTGAAGTCCTCACTCATTGCCCACTAGATTAGATTACCAAAAATACAGATAAATGAAACAGAACATGTTTATACTGAACTTCTTTAAAGTAAGTGGATAAGTTAAAAAGCTTGATGAATTAGTTTTAGTGGAATTATGAACAGAAAGTCTGGAGATCAAATCCCTAATTGATTCCCAATGATGGAGAGTCTTAAGATCAAATCCCTGATTACCTATGGTGGAGGTAGTGAAGGCCTCACTCATTGCCCACTGGATTAGATTCCCAAAAGTACAGATAAATGAAACACAACATATTTACACTGAACTTCTAAACTTCTATAGGAAAAACTCCACTCCCATTTTCGCCAAACACAGCCAGCCATCTTTCAATAGTATACTAAAGCCTTTCAAACAGGATTTGTCTTAAAAAGAAAATACACAGTAAAAACCATGGCAATATCAGGGGTAAACCGATGAACAGTTGAATATTAAGAGAGTCCTTACAGTCGTCTCTGGAATTTACAGGTGTACAAAGCCGTGCTAGATGGAGGTGAAATGGTGGCTATCAAAAGGTCTAAACAAGGGTCGATGTCGATGCAGGGTGGATCCGAATTCAAAAACGAGATCGAGCTCCTGTCTCGAGTTCACCATAAGAACCTGGTGGGACTCATTGGTTTTTGCTTTGAACAAGAAGAACAGATGCTTGTTTACGAGTACATCCCAAATGGAACCCTTGGAGAAAGTCTCACTGGTAAGAAAATCCCATTTTCATCTCACTTGATTTGGGCTCTGGCACCATATACATTACTTCAATCTATCTATCTTCCATTGGATGTGACAAAGATTGAAAAACAGGTAAAACGGATATTCGACTGGACTGGAGAAGAAGAGTTCTTATAGCCCTAGGGTCTGCTCGGGGATTGGCATATCTGCACGAGCTTGCAGATCCACCCATAATTCACAGAGACATCAAAACGGCCAACATATTGTTGGACATGAATCTGACTGCCAAGGTAGCAGATTTTGGTCTTTCCAAACTCATTTGCGATGGAGGAGCCGAGGCAGGAGGGAAAGGATACATCTCAACTCAAGTCAGAGGGACACTGGTAATCATTTTGTACTGGTTTTATGCTAGTGTTGTTGGCAGATCTAACCATGGTGGAAAATATTGAAAGTGTATGTGTTTGTGCAGGGGTACCTGGATCCAGAGTACTACACGACGCAGCAGCTCAGTGATAAGAGCGATGTCTATAGTTTCGGTATTGTTTTGCTGGAGCTTGTTACAGCAAGGCCCCCAATTCAGAGCGGAAAATTCATAGTCAGATTGGTGAGGGCGGCCTTGGAGAGCGGGGGAATAAGTGGTTTGCAAGAGGAGTTAATGGATCCCTGGTTAAAAGAATCTGCTGATACTGATCCCCTTACAGGCTTTGAGCAATTCTTAAGCTTGGCACTGAACTGCGTCGAGGAATCGGGTTCCGAGCGACCATCGATGAGGGAAGCGGTGAAGGAGCTGGAATCGATTGTGGAAATGGGACCAGCCTTCTCTGCAGATTCCATCCAATATGTTAAGACTGGACGGTCTCCACTTTCTTATTATAATGGAGACAAGTGTTGGAATATAATCCGTCGGGATTATACGTTATTGTAAATATTAGGAATATGAAGAAACTCTTGGATGTGTGATCCCAAGAATCGTCTTAGATGTATAAATAAAGGCATTCTATGGAGAAATAATATGAATTCAGGAGTTATTCTACCTGACAGTGGTATCAGAGCGATTCATAACTCCTGCTTGTATGCTTGTCAGTCCTGGCAGTCTGGTTGCCAGACCTACATTCTGCCTTCTACTAATTTATTTTAGGCTGTCTGCCTCGTTAGTCTTCCTCTGCGTGTGTTTTTATTACATCCCAGGTGACAATAATTTCGTGTGTCTCTCCTGCCAGTGCATTCATTGTGTGCGTTACAATTACAGGCATGCATTGAGGAATAGCCATGTCTTACGTACGAAGTAGTCTGTTGAAAAATACATTATTAATTATTTTGTCAATTTGTTGCACGATTTTGAACATTTGCTACCAGAACGCTTGAATTTGCTATATACCTCACCTGCATCAACGCTTCATTTTCTTGTTTGAGAGTGCTTCCACTCTGCTGTATTTTTCACATCCCCATCATGCTTCCATTCCACTACATGTTGAGATATTCTCCACACCTACGTTGAGAAGGTTGTGGCATTCTATCTTCACCCATAACCTATTTGTCATAGAAGTCGTGTTTTCTGTTCAAATTTGTGTAGAATCCACATGTTATGAGTTGCGATTTCATGAGGGGATTTATGTTGGAAACTGCTATGGGAGTTTGAGTGTTGCGACCAGCCAAGAGGAGATCTCAGTACTCAAACTCAGAACTTGTTGAAAATTGAAGCCTGTGATATACTGCTGCGAGTTCTTTGAAGCTCGGTGACTGAAGATCGTTGGTGGAAGAGTCATGCCTTTTCTCAAGTTACATGAAGCTTGAAGAAGTTGTGAAAACTCAGTGCGTGGAGGTAACAATATTGCTACTCTAATTGTTTGTGACCGTTGGGCTACACAAAACCCTAATTTTTGTCTATGCATTTCCTCTGCGTGTTGTACCTGCTATTTTTTGTGTTGGAGTCTGCATATTATCCATTCTCTGCCATTTACCTGCCTAGTCCTAGATTCATTCCGCAATATTTCATATGCGTTTCTATCTATTGTGAAAACCTAATTTCTGTTTAAAGCTAGTCCATGGTTGAATGGAAAATGTGGTGACTCTATCGAGCTCCCTCGTGGAAAATGTGGTGACTCTCTCTACCTGGGAGTTAAACTAGAGTTTCTTGTAATCGGGTGGATTCTTTGTAGGGCATATCGTGATCAAGGCATATCCTTGAGCATGCAGATCATGGAATAGATTAACTCGATTTAGACCACTCACCCAACTATAGCGATTCAGGTTTGTTCTTCATTTTTTGAGTTGCGAGCTTATGCTGTGTTGAACTGATATCTCTCTCCACTGGTGTGTTGAAGAGTGTGGTGTGCCATCACGAATTTGGAAGTGGAGGATATCTGCTGCGTCCAATTCTTTGTTGAGTTGAAAGAGCTGAGATGACTGTTCACTGTTGGTTGCAATAATAGCTGAAATCGTTGACTGGTGCTGTTCAAAACCCTATATTTTGTGTGGAGTGCATCCTAATTTTTTTTTATGGAGATGCGTTGAAGCTACTGCATGGAGAGAATTCTAATCCTGTGTTTCTTTGAGAGCTGTGCCTCTCCCTCAACATCACCTGTGTGAGGACTATACATCTGCGTAACCAGTGGTATCTCAGGTATCTGCGTGACAGTTCACAAACAATGGTATTTCCTTTGGCGTATTGCTGAGCAGTTCTTCTAGTGCTAAAAATTTGCTTATGAACTTATTGACAGCATATTGAAAGCGTATTTAAAGTTGGTATTGTAGGCTTAAGAGGATTAAGTTTGTATTTCAAAGTTTGTATGACAATAGCAGAGACATTAACATTGTTGTAAAGCTTGAGGAAGGTGGCAGAGACTTAGACCTGCACCTTTACTATTTCTTCTTTTTTCTCCTATTGTTTTAGTTGCAAGATTCAATCATAGAAGATGCAATCTATAGCATCTGTAGTTGGTGCCACTCTCACTGGCAAACACCAATCCAAAGATCATCCCAAAGGAGAAAGCAGCAAGAGAGGCAGAGGAAGAAGAAACTTCAGAGGTAGAGGAGGCAGAAACAACTCCAGCAAAATATCAGATTTGAAGTGCAAGCGTTGTGGAAAGATTGGACACACAGCAGATCAGTGTTGGGCTTCGTGGGACTCCATCAAAGACAGACATAACCAGAAGAAAGATGACAATCAGAACCAAGATGCTAGTAAATCTTCAGATTCTGCTCATTGTATTGTTGCACATTGTAATCTTGGTATTAATGAAATGACTTCACTTTCATCTTACACAGATTGTAGGCTACTTGATACTGGTGCAACATCACACATGACTTTTAGAAAAGATTGTTTTGAAGAACTTAATGAAACAATAAATGGCATAGTTTACTTTGCAGATAAGTCAAGTCTTAAACCAAAGGGAATGGGCACCATTCGGCTGAAGATGCCTGGATTCCCTGATTTCTTGTTGAAGAATGTTCTTTATCTTCCAGAGTTGCAAAGAAGCCTGCTGTCCTTGGTGCAGATTCGACAGCAAGGCCATTCCATCCACATGTTTGATGGAATCGTAGAAATAAGAAAGTCCTCTAACAACCAAGTCATCATGACTGGATACGAAGATGGGAAGCTGCTGAAGCTAAAGGGTTCATCTGCAAGGGTTCAGAACTATGCCTACCTCTCTCAGCACGGAGAAGGTAATTTGTCAACAAGTTTATTGTGGCATGCAAGATTTGGTTATCTGAATTATAACAGTCTTCGTTTGTTGAGAAAGAATGGTGTATTTGGTTTGCCCACCATTTCCAAAGAGAAGAGCAAATGTGATGCATGTATATTAGGGAAACACAGTAAGCTGCCATTCCATGAATCTAAT
>LPNX010732971.1:0-34425 GCA_001517045.1 Pseudotsuga menziesii | reverse complement strand
TGTGTTAACCAAAAAGTTGTTTCAATATTGTTTGGGATAAAGTTTATGGAAACTAATTAATAACTTACTAGAATTCAAAGGATTTTTCTCTAGTTCATCCTCTCATCTTACAACACAGACTACAATAATGTAAGCATAAATTTGGAAAGACAAATGGAATGGTTGTTAAATAAATATGGATTTAATCTTCTATAAACTCTTATAATCACTGCATTTTCTTGTAATCACTATATGCATTTTAAAGTAGTCAGATTACATGTTAAAATCATTTATGTTACATGATGATTTTCCATACACACATGCTAATCCAAATAAAATTTAAAGCAAAAAATAGCCAACAAAAACAAAAAAACAATGTTTGGCTACAACACTATTATTGTTTTCTAAAGTTCACACAACTCTTCTATAGCTACAACATTATTATTTTTTTTCCTACACTGTCATAAAAATTTAGATATTGACAAAAAAAACTATGGCACTATTGTTTTCCAAACAACCATATTCAATCAACAAACAATATTGTTTTCCAAACAACGATATTCAAACAACAAACAGTTATATTGTTCATCTAATAAAAATTAAAACAAAAAATATTTTACAAGTAAAAAAGGTAGGTAGTACCTTCAGAGCTTGAAGTGAGTTGAGAGAGGGAAGCGAGTTGCAGTACCTAGGGCAATAGAAATACGAATACTATTCAAAAAATGATTTCCAATTGTTTCAATAAAGGGTTTGCACACCTCTTGAAAGAAAGTTTCATCCCAGATGTACCATTTATCTCCATGAATCATTGTAATTTAAGGATCATTCTAGCACAAAATGGGTTGTAAGTACTTGCCAGTTACATACAAAATGCTGAAGATTTATAAATGAATACAAATAAGCCAATTAGAGCTATACCTGCGATCTTAACAAAGAGCATTGATCTCCATCACGGACAAGGTTGTTCGAGCTGCTCAATAGCGTTACGCAGAGGTTATTTCATAGCACATCCCATCCAGTCTAAAGCAAAGGTCAATCCAGAGGTCATTTCAAAGCAGAGCAGGGCAGGGCAGGTCAGATCCCACAATATAGCAGATCCAATAAAGGGTCATTGTATGACATAGAGTACTTGGGAAGTTACATACAAAATGGTGAATATTTATAACTGAATACAAATATGCCAATTAGAGCTATACCTACGATTATTAACAAAGAGCCCTGGTCTCCATCAGGGAAAAGGCTGTTCGGGATGCTCAATTAGAGCTATACCTGCGATTATTAACAAAGGCTATTCGTCTTATGTAGAGGTCGTTCCAGAGCAGAGCAGAATAGGTCAAATCCAGAGAGTAGAGGCCATTTTCCCACGCAACGGTCAATTCTAACTCCAACTTCTTACACACAGAATCACACACCACACACATATACAGAAGTGGAAATTGATAGGGGATACGTGCTTCCACTTATAAGAGACAAACAATATGTGGATGACCTCACGGTTGCGAAATCTAATTTCTGTAGGAAAACATAATTACAAATTCATATTTTGATTTGATTACCAATGTTACTGATTGTTTGATGTTTAGGAATCACGATAGGTGAGATGATGAAAACATGCCCTTGGGGAAAATGTTGGCTATTGAACTGAAAATTTAAACAGAGTGACAAGTGTAGCCTGGCAATGGTTGATACATTCCTGATGAACCTAGTCAGCGTACTAGCCCTACATTAGATTAATTGGATGTTGTGGTGCATCTATCATGTTGGCTTGAGATCTATTTCATATGTATTCACAGGTGATATGAGGCTCACAAAATTTGGATACCTTATGATGCACACCTTCGAAAGCATGCAAAGGGGTGGTACACTCAAGAATTTGAGTACCATCCTTATGTGGGGTGGGGCAGGTCTTTTCCATTCCATAGTTGTCTAAAATCAAATTTGGATACTTGTGCAGCTAAAGAAGATGCTTATGCAAATAAGCATTCGATTTGTTTAGCATCTTCTTGTTGATTTTATGTGATTATACATGCACAATGTTGCAGATTAAAATTGTTAATTTTAAATGAGATGCACAAACCTCCTTATGCAGGACACCCTGGTTACCAAAAGATGATAACAACTCTCAGGAAGCAATTCTTTTGGAACATAATAAAGGTAGATTTAGTTGATTATCTATTTAAATGCTTGGGGTTTCAAGAGGTGAAGGTCAAACATCGACACCCAACAAGTTTGTTACAAATTTTTCCCATTGCTGAATGGAACTAGGAGGGAATATCCTTGGATCTCATCACAGGTTTGCCATTAACACAAAATCAACATGATTCATTTATGGTTGTAGTAGAATAAGTTAAGCAAGTCTACTCTTTTTCTCCTATGAAGTCAACTTATAAAGTTGTCAATATGGCATAGATATCCCCTGAAAGAAGTATTTTGACTTTGTGGAGTACCGAAAATGGTAATTTCTGACAGAGATGTTAAGTTACATCCAACTCTTTCAAATCTTTGTTACAGGGTTAGAAACCAAGAAGAGCTTCGACACTAGTTATCACCCTGAAATAGATGGATGAATAGAAGGAACAAGTCAAGTAAAAAAAGTAATGATAAAATGTGGAACATGTATACAATTCAAGATAGGAAAGAAACAATAATTCGGAATCGGGTCGTCACTCGGGTGATGGTGCAATGGAAGCACTCATCTTGGAGAAGGCGACTTGGGAATTAGAAGAAGTTTTGCGAAAGAAGTACCCCGGTTTATTTTTGAAAGCTATGAAAGACGAATAAGAACACTGTGGATAGTGTTGCAATAAGGAGGTGAGGATGTAATATCCCCCAGTCAATAAACATTTTCATGTAATATTTTAATTTACTATTTTTTTTCAAGATTGGTTGGTTCTGGAAACCGCCAATAGGTCCGTGAAGGACAGATGTAATCGAAACATTTTATTTGAATGAAACAATGAATTTTCGGGACAAGCATGTTAAATGAGGGAAATATGTGTGTGAGAGTGGGGGAAGGTAGAAGGGTTAAGCTCAAGAAGTACACTAGGTGTCAGAATCCCATGATGGTCTATGGCACACCTTGGAAAAAGAGGAAACACAGTGGTTGATGGAGATTCCTATGGGAATGGGTTGTAGCTACAAAACACCTAGAATCAAAACTATAAAGAGGGGAATACACAAGGAGGAAATGTCATCATGGAGCATGCAGGAAAGTAGAAAACCTTGCAGGTGAATACTCTGTGCTAGGAAGTGGTTTCGCATTAAGAAACTAGATCTGAGGTTGGTCACCTTCGTTCTTGGCACATATAGTTAGTTTAGGGGTGATTGAGGACAGAGAACATATGTGCCTAAGGGCACTCGCACAAATTTGGTTCCACTTTTTGGTGCCACTTAGGAAATCAAAAACGCACTTCTGAAGTTCAAATCAAGAACACATATGTGTTATTGATGGTACGTTTGGAATAAACCTAGCCCAAAGACAAGGCTAAGGTTCATGAAAACGTATCACATATGCGATATATCACATATGCTTTTTGTAATGTTAAATATTGCATATGTGATATGCAACATTTACAAAACACATATGCAATATATCGCACTTGCGATTATTACTTGAAGTGATGAAGTTAAAATTAGTAGAAGTTTCTAATACCGATTCACCCCTCCCATCTCAACATCTATAAATATTCAAACAATTGGTGTCAAAGCATGTTTTATTCACATAGTTTGACAACTAGAAGACATATCCCATAGATTACTCATGGATTTTCAATTAGTAGATGCTACAAAAGTTTCCTTTTTAAATGGAATAGATTATGTACCATGGAGCATAAGAATAGAGGCATATATGCAAGTTGTTGAGCTTGATATTTGGAGTGTAGTTAATAATGGATACAAAAATCCAAAGAGTCAACCAAAAGGTTCAATAACAAATAATCTACACAAAGACAATCCAAAGAAAATGAATGCAATTTTGAATGGCCTATCATATTGTGAGAAGAACAAAACAGGACAATGGAATTAAACTACATAGCTCTGGGAGAATATATACTATCTTTATTCAAAAGAAACTCTCTCAATAAAATGAGGTACAACCCAAAACAAATGATGAATCCATTGAGAGAAAAAGAAAAGTCTCTAAAGATAAAGAAGACTTTGAAACTGAAGAATAAGTATATCTAGAGGGAGAAATTATTAGTTCTCTATGTGAACTAATGAAAGATGAAAGATAAAACTAATCATTAATGGAGCAATTGCAAAAGTATCAGGATGAATATTATATTTCAAAAGAAGGGAATAAAAGATTAGTTTTGGATGTTATGCAACCAAGTCCCATAAATAACACACAAATATTAGAAACATGATAAAAGAGAGTAATCCATGCCTGAATAATGAAGAACACAGATAAATAACAATCCTCTTTGAGGGAGGAACCTCCTTACACAGTGTAATTATGTACCCAAGACAAGACAATATGCAATGCTTACTAATATGAGAATATCGCCTTACTATATATAGGAGACATATGTGTACAATAAAAAATAATATACCCAAGCCTACATCAATAATATGTAATACACTGCCATATAGGAGGTAAACTGTGCCACACTATAGGGGGAACTATGCTCAATAGGGGGAAATGTTCCCAACATTTAGGTCTTAACATTGGATTGAAAGAAAAAATTGAAAAAACACAACAAACCCTGACATATAAACTAGAGGAGAAGGAAAAAAATTGCAAGCAAGAAGATGAAATTATCTCCCTAATAAAGGAACTGAAACAAATACATAAGAACCATGAATAATTTGAAAATACCATTGTTGGTGTAAGAAACGTCAAATAGTAGATGCCAAGAAAATTGATGAAGACCTAACAAGTCAACTTCAAGAGAATAAATAACTTTTTCAAAGGAAAGAGTTTGAGATCCTTTCTATAGAAGAAGATTTGGATAAGATAGTTTCCTAGTTGGAGACAAATTCAAAATTTGAGAAGAGCACCATGATTTGAGATAAAATATTTTGTTGTTAAATATCTCCACATGAAAAGCGTAGTCTTTGTTTTGACAACAATCATAACACCGTTGAAGAAATATTCAAGGAAATTGAGGAGAAGACTAAAATCAACACAAATGCCTTTAAAATCCCTAATTGAAATGAATACACCAACATTGAATGGAAGCATAATCATCCAAGGTATGATAGAAGCAAGCACAAGAAGGATGCACTTCCCATTAGACAACATACACTTAGTTAAAAAAATCCTTAGTTCCTTACTTTTCAATATTGCATATGCGATATATATCGCAAGTGCGATATATTGCATATGCGATATTGAAAAGCAAAAAATAAAATAAAACAGAGGCCATAGGCCCCTCAAATCTCATTTTCACAGGATCGGGACAGCGAAAAAATGCAAGTGCGATTTCCGTTTTAGCTTTTCGAGTTCGAGGTGGATTGATCCAATGGGAGGTAAATTATAGATTATCCTTTTCACTTAGCCTTCCATTCTTTAATTTTTTCCATAATTTCATTGTTTTTATAATTATTTTGAACAAATTTTAAAAAATAATTGAATGTTCAATCAAATAATGATTATAAGTAAAAGAACTTGTAGTTTTTTATTTAAATCTTAACAGACAACACAAATGAACAACACAATCTGGAAAACCCACCCTCTAATAACCCACAATAACCTAACCCACAACCAAACCCAAACCCGGAGTGGGAACAAGATAGAAACACAAAGATTATTGCGTGCTTGGTGTCATTGAGGCACCTTAGCTCATCTATTAGAGTGGGGGGTCGTTTGAGGGAGTCTTTAGCTGATGCCTTGGACACAATAACAAAAACAATTTTCGATGCCCATGGAGTTCTATACAACATTACCTCATACAGAGAATCCAGGAGGCAATACTACTCTGATGGATTGACTCATAAAGACATAAAAGCCCTTAAAATTACAAAAGACCAGTTATTTTCATTATTCTGGGACCCTAGCACCGGATTGGTTCCACCCACCAGTCGAGCACACATTTCCATAGATTGGTGCATTGAACCAAATATAAATACCAATTGGATGGATCGTTGGTATATGTTATTCAATGAAGACCCCCTATGGGAATAGGGCCATCCCATTTTATTTCCTTAGGAAGTTGTATGCAGAATTCATCCTAGGGAAACATTTTAACTACTTCAATCTCTTAGGCAACCAGGGTGTTGTTCATGGGATGCCCCAAGATAGGGAAGGTTCCAGGATAGATCCTAACTTTGTGCCATGCCCACTGCACACACCAAAACCCCCGCAGGTATATCCTCTTGTAGGTCCTGTGATTGAGTATACACAGGAGGCATTATTTGACATGGCAGATACATTGCTTGAGCATGGGACTGATGTCCAAGGCAATGTAGACCAAGGGGATGGCACTTCTATGGTGGGCCCATCTATAGATCACAGAGGAGATGCATAGTATTCAGAGCATCGTGTTACTCCACATCCTTGCACATTGTGTGGAGGCATATGCTATGGCCCTGCTTCCGACTTCCGAGACAATGGATTACTTCGCTTTGTAAGTAAAACTCATTATTTTAATATTATATTTTGTTTCATGTCAAAATGTTCAATTGTTTTACAATTTATTTCTATTTAATTATCTAACAAATTATGTGAACAAATATACAACTGGTGTCCCATGGCACACCACAGTCACATAGTCCACCAATCAATGTTGAGAACATTGATGCGGCTGTCAATATTACTTATGGGTTTGGTTATTCACCAATAGGGGTAAGAACTATACTTGTTAATTTGTCAAATTTATTTACATATTTATAGTATAGATTGTAACATTCAATATGTATCCTAATTTTGATACAACATGTTTTATGCAGGTTACCCAGGATGAGTATATTGTATCGCAGCCTATTCCCTCTCATGCAAAGTTAGATTCACAGACACGGGTATTATTTGAAATATGCTTTTAATTATGTTTCGCTCTCTTTGAAAAAATCATTTTTTAACTTGTATCGATTTGACATATGTTACTTTATGCAGGAACCTATTGTGACAGTGCTGCTTGAAGAGCACCAAAGCGAGGTTGTTGTCAACCCACCTCTTCCCCCCAAACAGGTATGTATGTTTCTCTTTCTTTGGTAGTTCATCATTTTCCTTCCAGGTAGTATATATGTCTCTGATTCACTATTTTATATGAAATTGACATATATATGTTACTTTATATGCAGGCCCCTAGTGAGGCACCGGTGCATGAAGAGCACCAAACTGGTGGCCCACCTTTGACGAGCCAGCATGTATGTTTATGTAGATCGCTTTCTTTGTATGTTTGTGTACATATTTTGATTGTAACATTCAATATGTATTCTAATTTTGATACAAAATTTTTTATGTAGGTTTCCCAGGATGAGTATATTGTATCGCAGCCTATTCCCTCTCATGCAGAGGTAGATTCGCAGACACAGGTATTATTTGAAATATGCTTTTAATTATGTTTCGCTTTGTTTGGAAAAATCATTTTGTAACTTGTATCGCTTTGACATATGTTACTTTATGCAGGAACCTAGTAGTTCATCATTTTCCTTCCAGGTAGTATATATGTCTCTAATTCACTATTTTATATGAAATTGACATATATATGCTATTTTATATGCAGGCCCCTAGTGAGGCACCATTGCGTGTAGAGCAACAAACCGGTGGCCCACCTTTGACAAGCCAGTAGGTATGTTTATGTAGATCACTTTCTTTGTACGTTTGTGTACATATCTTTCTCTGATTTGGTGCTTGAAGAGACCCAAATTGGTGACCCTCTCCCCCCCCAAGGTACATGTATATTTGTTGACATTGGAATATATATATATATATATTATGCAGCCTGATAGTGAGCAATTGGTGCAAGAAGAGCACCCAATCAGGGTCGCTGTTAGTGAGGCACCAGGACCCATGATTACTTACTCATGTACAGTAAGTAGAAATGTTATTTTGGTTTTGGAATTTGAACAAATGTACATAGAATTTTTAAAGGTTGGTAAATTAACTTACAAATTTTGGTTTTTCTGCAGTCTCCACTGATGAGACCTATCCCTCTTGTTCAACTATGGGGATCACCAGCGAGCAGTCGCAAAAGAAAGCTACACTTCTCTGAAGACTCTGGCAGTGGCAGCAAAATGGGGGATAACTAGGAAAAATGTATAGGGGGCATATATAGATGTATCTTTTTGTTCATATGTACACACAGATGTACTTTTTTGATCCACTATTTTGTATTATGGCCATGTGGCATGACAATTTTTGTACAACATTATTGCTATACATATATAATATAAAGAAAGGTTCAAATTTATACATATATATGGTTGACTTGATCTTGGAACATGATATCATGGTTGACTTGGTCTTAGAACATTATATCTGTGGTTCACTTATGTGATATAATGATAAGTGTGGTTCGTGCATGTGTGCTAACTTAAATGAATTTCCAATACTTAAAGGAATAATTTAGATGACTCATCAACTTTTTAACATCATACAATTCTAACATACACACAATAACATACTCTACATTACCCTACGACACTAACATCATACCATACTATGATACAATAACATGTACCATAACATAACATACTAACAATATGTACCATTTAACACTAAGTCATGCATGCATGTGTAATATATACCATATCATACCCTACAATAACCTATGATACTAGTTCATCATACCATACTAACATACATCATGTACCCTACAAACCCTAAATTGGTTGAAGTAAACCCTAGTTGGTGCATGCAAATTTGTGTTCATGAAAGCCTAGTTGGTGCATGAAAGTATTGGTGATCATGTGTTTCTAGTTCCCTCTCCTAACTTGCATGATTTCTAACTAAACCCTAGTTCCATCTCATACCTTGGTGCATTTCAAATTGTTGTTCATGAAAGCCTAGTTGGTGCATGCAAGTATTTGTGATCATGTGTTTCTAGTTCCCTCTCTTAACTTTCAAATTGCTCACCAAATCCTAGTTCCACCACGGGCCTTTAATTCCATCTCATAAAAATACCCCAATAGATAACAGCAGACAAACTACTACATGATCTTTGCAAATGTGCCAATTTCGAAAATTGTCCAAAAATTTCTCCCATGTTGGTCCTATATGGGATAAAAATCCCAATTTGAAAAATTGTCCAATAATAATAATAATAATATGATATAAAATATCCAAAAACACACATAGTCTTATACATCCAAAAAATTGTATGAACCAAAAGATTATCTAACTCAGCCAAAATAGTGAAATATATACATAGATATTACATGTCACCTTTATTTGAATCACAAGGAATAAACCAAATAGGGCCCTTCAATCATCTCTTCTAACTCCATATCTTCCAGAATTTGACTTGCTTAAGGAACAGAATCAACAATAATGTTTAGTTCCCAAAAACATGCTGAAAATAAATGTACTAAAGAGTACGAGTATTTGACAATTAGGTCTTGTTTAACATCCAATTTATAGTGATATCCTAGTCAACAAAAACCTAGAGAGTTTTTACACCAGCATTGAAAGCACATTTCATCAAGAGCATTGAGGCCATTAATTATCCAAAGTTGTTTGTTTCAATGCCAGTTCCAACTTTATAATTACTGACATGCATATCAAAGAAAAATAAGATGCCCTGTGATACTAACATTTGGATCACTTTGATATGCACTATCAAGGAAACCCATGACTTTGATATGTAAGCTACAATGGGAAAAGAATTAGGTGTACATGTGTTTAGTGTACCTTTTGAGACAATGCTTGAATAAGAGATTAATTCTTGAACAAAAGAATGGTTTTCTCCTCAAGTAGAATTAAGAACTAAGTTCATCCCTAGCCAAATACCCCATATGACCATGTACAAATAATTACTTTAAACATTTTGAGTTCTCTTTTTCCATACAAATTCCACTAACAATCATAATAAAAGCACATATCATACCTTGTTCTATCTCATAAAGCACATCTCATAACTTGCATGATTGCTCACCAAACCCTAGTTGGACATCTCATACCTTGTCTTCACCCTAATTGGAGCATGCAACTTGGTCACTCATGAAATCCTAGTTGGTGCATGCAAGTATTGGTGATCATGTGTTTGTAGTTCACTCTCCTAACTTGCATGATTGCTCAACAAACCCTATTTGGACATCTCATACCTTGTCTTGACCCTAGTTGGAGCATGCAACTTGGTCACTCATGAAATCCTACTTGGTGCATGCAAGTATTGGTGATCATGTGTTTCTAGTTCACTCTCCTAACTTGCATGATTGCGCACCAAACCCTAGTTGGACATCTCATACCTTGTCTTGACCCTAGTTGGAGCATGCAACATGGTGACTCATGAAAGCCTAGCTGGTGCATGCAAGTATTGGTGATCATGTGTTTGTAGTTGACTCTCCTAATTTTCATGATTGCTCACCAAAACCTAGTTGGACATCTCATACCTTGTCTTGAGCCTAATTGGAGCATGAAAATTGGCGACTCATGAAATCCTAGTTGGTGCATGCAAGTATTGGTGATCATGTGTTTCTAGTTCCCTCTCCTAAATTGCATGATTGCTCACCAAACCGTAGTTGGACATCTCATACCTTGTGTTGAACCTAGTTGGAGCATGCAAATTGGTGACTGATGAAAGCCTAGTATTGGTGATCTCATGTGTTTCTAGTTCCATCTCATACCTTGTCTTGACCCTAATTGGTGCATGCAAGTATTGGTGATCATGTGTTTCTAGTTCCATCTCATACCTTGTCTTGACCCTAATTGGTGCATGCAAGTATGAAAGCCTCTAGTTGGATTCTGATTTGTACATGGCAATGTAATTAAATGAATATTAAACTAAAAACATCAAGAAATGTAAATTTCAACAACTCGAGAGCTTGTTATTTTCCGAACTATATTTGGTGGTGTCTAAAGACACCATTCTTGGTGCCTCCAATGTGTCATAGATGGTGTTTGTATCCTAGGCACACGAAAGGATAGAATTTAGTAACATCATAAGAAATAAAAGAGAACCCAATGAAAATGTGCAAACATGGTTTATAGATAACTCACCCGAGGTTGTACGATCATGTTTATAGTGTCCAGTATCCTTTGAATAATATTATGTCTATGAATGGTATCTGTCAATCATAGGTTTATTACATTGGTAATATAGTAAGGCTAAATAATGGAAATTTTGCTTCAGAATTAACTTTTAAAAAGGTTAAATAATGCACCTGACAATGCACTCATACAAGTAGGTCATCTGGATCATCTCTGGTGCTGATGGTGTCCATCAATATTTCGTGCTCTATATGAGGTAGCAAGTATCATACATGTGACCTATTCTTGTGAGAAAGTGTGCGGAACTTGATTTTTATAGCAACTACTAGGTTGGTGAAGTGGTATACAATAGCTCTTGGTCTATAGTCTTGACATACATACCCACCCTTCCTTTTCTATTGTGCTACAAGTGTCAAGTAGTCCCCTTTTATAACCATCGAGCTAGTTCGGAATTCAATATTTTCATCATCTATTAGAGGTTCTATAAGGGTTTGTTTCCCCTCTAAGCAATGTCCCAACCAATATTCAGAACCCCGGTCATTGTTTTTTGGGGAAACCACTGCATATATCTGACCTGTGAAAGGAAATAGGTCGAGTTAACAATACATTTTGTAAATAAGGTCTTGCATTTCTAATTTCTACATAAATTAAATTCTACAAAGGTCGAGTAAACAATACATAAATGCATTTTCTTATTTAGGTACTACTCATGTACCTACTTGTATGAGATCCGATATGTGATCATAGTCTCTAGAAATATATGTCTGATCATCTTCCAAATGGTTTATTTCATTACCCCCGTTTAAATTGGTGCCAAGTGTCACTCAATCCCATGTATCAATGGTATCAGTATGCTCACAATCACCCCATTCATCGATGCTACAGGAATTGCAAAAGCAAGCCTTCAATCTTGTCCAAATTTGTAGGGCCGAGTTGTGTGAGCTTCTAACTAAATGAAACTGTTGAGTTCCATGCACTGTGTTCACCTAAGGTGTTTGTGATCGGTCCACATTTGTAAACTCCCAGAATATTCTTCGCACTAAGTGTTTCCTTGTTGCTTGTTCTCCCATGATAGATGCACACCATTGGACTATAGATGCAACGTCTCGAAGGTGAGCACCTGTAAACTTCATCTCTTCCCTTCGAATGGTAGTTTTAATGCATGCACCAGCACCATCATGCTCTCCTTTTCTATGACCAGTTTCAAAGTAGTTCCATACATGTGTCACCTTGTATTTTATGTGCAACAAACAAAACCATTCAAATACACATGCATTCTTGAACTGTCCAACACAACCACCTGACCAAATGAAATGACGATAAAATGGTATATCGATAGCTATCACGTGATCATAGAATAATTTAAAGCAATGTTACATGTAATGGATGTCATGGGTCCAGTCATCACTTATGTAGAAGTGACTTTCTTTCAATATCACATGTTTCTCTTCGTTGCTATCATGCCCATGTCGATATGTGATATGCACCATTATGCTCACCTGCTCTGAGTGATAGTATTGACTTTGAATTTCATTTTGTGGTTGTAGGCTGTAATTTTCTGCAAAGTCAACCACTAATAGTATTGTTCTGAGAGGGAAGGTGTCCCGACATATTCTGAATTGCTCATCTTGCCACCGTTCCATATCGACATGTTGAATGTACTGTTGGATGTTTCCATGAAACTCTGGAATAAAATCACATACTCGCACCTGGTACATGAATATTAATATGTCAATAAAATACATAAAAAATGTGTACATGAATATTATTTTGTCAATATTCAAGAATTTTCCTGTGAAGTCACCCATTTAATCTTCCTGCTTTCTTTCCCATCATTTAGCTGATATGTCTCATACTGATAGTTCTGCTTCTTGACAATTGCATTCCCGAATGCTTGATCTTCACTTTCATGGATGCAATCAGACCATAAGGATAGCCCACCACAATTGTTGCAAGAACCGTCTACACATTGTTTTAAGTAATGTGTCTGCCCATCTTGCCTTGGACACATGATGCTATGGATGAAATATCTGGATGACATTGGCGGTACTATACTTGAGCATTCCTACACATGGTTAGGATGCAAAAAACGACGTATATGTGCAAATGTATGGTAATATAGGTCAAACTCTATGTGGTATCTAGAACAACAAGTGTTCCAGATGGTATTGATTCTAACATACCAAGGCTTGCATTTTTCAAAATATCTTTGCCCGAGCCTTAGCTCTACGTGGGAAACTTTAAACATCTCGAACAGTTGAGTTTGTGTCATGTCAAGATAATGCTTAACATGAGGTTCAATGTGATGAGAACCCCTACAATGTTTTAACACATCCTTCGTTTTAGAAGAAGGCCTAGTGTTATCATGCCAAAACGTCTGCACTAGGCCCTTCACTGCTTCGACTAACTTCATGTCTTTGCAGGGAAACCTACCGCTAAATGCCCATAATGTTTCCATTTGTCCCTCTACATCAAGGTTGTCTCTTCTTACTGAATATTTTTTAAGTGTCTTTGGATGTAAAGGAACAATTTGTGATGTGCATTTAAGTAAACTACGTTGTCTTTTGGATCTACATACAATTGATTCAGCCAATACACGATGAGCCACATTACAGTATTTTGAACGAGTTTTTTTACCAATCGATGTGAATGCACTAGCAAGAGATTTAACAATGTGATTACTTGATTCCATATTCTTCATTGTTGTTATGCCTAAATTTCTTCTAACAGTTGCCATATTTCTAGATTTAAGCAAAGATAAAAATAGTTGGCATTTACCGGCTTTGGATTTGTTATCAGAATATTGTTTCATTATTTGAGAAGAATGACAAAGGATAGTACGTTTAGCCACCTTACCTTCCATGGAAGTCAATCCGCTCTCGTCCACTTGTATTCATTTAGGAGTTCTCTTTCATTTTGATGCAAAATTTCTTGCTGTTTGAAATGTTGGAGTGACATTTACATCCACTACCGGCTCACAACTTTGATTAGGAGATTGAACCACCGAACATGGTTGTTGTTGAGTCACATTTACATCAGGAGTAACATAATTATTGAACTCTTCACAATATTATTCGTCTACTAATGGATGAATAATATCAACTTCCGTATAACCAGCTTCTCTTAATGTTGCATTATCTTCCTTAGCCTCTACGTCAGGTATCTCTTGAGGGGGAATGGGAACTATTTGCTCATGTAATGAATGCCGACGATTTCTTGAATCTTCCCTTTTTTTGTTTTTTATTTTCTGCTTCTTCCAGCGTAAGCACCTTCCTTGCTGACTTTCGTCCTCTATTACGTGCATGCCCCATTGAAATCCACCCAAACCTGTACAAAACTATGGAGTTATGTAAGTAATGATAAAAAATTGCATGTCGAATAGTTCTCTATGTGCGGGTTCAGATGAATTATGTCTTTTGATATGTTAAAGGTGGCCAACACGACGCCACCCTACATTTTCTATAAAACACATATCGCATATGCAATATAACACACCTCCGATATATCACATATGCGATATTGAATTCCATCTTTTTAATGAATGAGCAGGTTTTTACATGTTTTCCATAACGCATTCCTGATATATCGCATATGCGATTTAGTGCTCAATGAAAATGTGCAGTTTACATTTATCTAGATATGATGAGGATGAGGGTGATGAACATTGAGGGTGTCCATGAGCATGATGATGATGAGTATGAGGGTGAGGGTGTCAATGAGGATGAGGGTGAGGGTGTCGATGATGATGAGGATGAGGGTGTTGATGATGCTAAGGATGAGACTGATGAACAATGATGATGAGGATGAGGATGATGATAAGGATGAGGATGATGATGATGATGATGATGATGATGATGATGACCATGATGATGATGCTGATGAGAATGAGGGTGATGGTGAGGATGAGGATGAGGGATGATGATGATGATGATGATGACAAGGATGGTGATGTTGAGGATGAGGGTGTCAATGAAGACGATGAGGATGAGGATGATGATGATGAGGAGGAGGAGGAGGATGAGGGTGATGATGATGATGAGGATGATGATGATGATGATGATGATGATGATGATGATGATGATGATGATGACAAGGATGGTGATGATGATGATGACGACAATGAGGATGGTGATGATGATGAGGATGATGGTGGCAATGAAGATGATGGTGAACAAAGATGGTGATGATGAAGAGGATGATGACTATGATGATGATGATGAGGACGAGGGTGATGATGATGATGATGACCATGATGATGATGATGTGGATGAGGATGATGATGATGATGAGGATGAGGATGAGGATTATGATGATGATGATGATTATGATGAGGATGTTGAGGATATTGAGGATGAGGGCGTCGATGAAGACGACGAGGATGAGGAGGAGGAGGAGGAGGAGGATGAGGGTGATGATGATGATGAGGATGAGGGTGATGATGATGATGATGATGATGATGATGATGATGATGATGATGATGATGATGATGACGAGGATGGTGGTGATGATGATGATGAGGAGGATGAGGATGAGGATTATGATGATGATGATGAGGATGTTGATGATGTTGAGGATGAGGGTGTTGATGAAGACAATGATGATGATGATGATGAGGATGATGATGAGGATGAGAGTGATGATTAGGAGGATGATGAATATGATGATGAGGATGAGGATGAGGGTGTCAATGAAGATGATGATGATGGTGAGGATGAGGGTGATGAACGATGATGATGATGATGATGATGATGAGGGTGATGATGATGATGATGATGATGATGATGATGATGATGACCATGATGATGATGATGAGGAGGAGGATAATGACTACAATGATGATGATGAGGATGAGGGTGATGACGATGAGGAGGAGGATGGTGATGATGAGGAGGAGGAGGAGGAGGAGGAGGATGAGGTTGTTGATGATGATGATGATGAGGATGAGGATGATGACAATGATGAAGTTGATGCGGATGAGGGTGATGATGATGATGATGATGAGGATGAGGATGATGATGACGACGATGATGATGAGGGTGATGATGATGATGATGATGATGATGATGACCATGATGATGATGATGATGATGAGGGTGATGATGAGGAGGAGGAGGATGAGGGTGATGATGATGATGAGGTTGACGATGATGATGATGACCATGATGAAGCTGATGAGGATGAGGGTGATGATGAGGAGGAGGAGGAGGAGGAGGTGGAGGAAGATGAGGGTCATGATGATGATGATGAGGATGAGGGTGATGATGATAATGAGTTTGACGATGATGACGATGACGATGAGGATTAGGATGATGATGGTGATGATGATGATGAGGATGAGGATGACCATGATGAAGCTGTTGAGGATGAGGGTGATGATGATGAAAATGAGGATGATGATGATGGTGATGAGGATGAGGGTGATGATGATGATGATGATGATGATGATGATGATGATGATTAGGATGAGGGTGATGATGAGGAGGAGGAGGATGAGGGTGATGATGATGATGAGGTTGACGATGATGATGATGAGGATGAGGATGAGGATGATGACGATGATGATGACGATGATGATGATGACCATGATGAAGCTGATGAGGTTGAGGGTGATGGTGATGATGATGATAATGAGGATGAGGACGATGATAATGATGATGATGATATGGATGAGGATGAGAGTGATGATGATGATGATGACGATGACGATGATGAGCATGATGATGCTGATGAGGATGAGGGTGATGATGATGATGATGATGATGAGGATGATGAGGATGATGATGATGATGAGGATGAGGGTGATGATGATGATGATGATGATGATGATGATGATGATGATGATGAGGATGGTGATGATGATGATGATGATGATGACGAGGATGGTGGTGATGATGATGAGGAGGAGGATGAGGATGAGGATTATGATGATGATGATGAGGATGTTGATGATGTTGAGGATGAGGGTGTTGATGAAGACAATGATGATGATGATGATGAGGATGATGATGAGGATGAGAGTGATGATCAGGAGGATGATGAATATGATGATGAGGATGAGGATGAGGGTGTCAATGAAGATGATGATGATGGTGAGGATGAGGGTGATGAACGATGATGATGATGATGAGGGTGATGATGATGATGATGATGATGATGATGATGATGATGATGACCATGATGATGATGATGAGGAGGAGGATAATGACTACAATGATGATGATGAGGATGAGGGTGATGATGATGAGGAGGAGGATGGTGATGATGATTATGAGGAGGAGGAGGAGGAGGATGAGGTTGATGATGATGATGAGGATGAGGATGAGGATGATGACAATGATGAAGTTGATGCAGATGAGGGTGATGATGATGATGATGATGAGGATGAGGATGACGATGATGATGATGATGATGAGGGTGATGATGATGATGATGATGATGATGATGATGATGCTGACCATGATGATGATGATGATGATGAGGGTGATGATGATGAGGAGGAGGATGAGGGTGATGATGATGATGAGGTTGACGATGATCATGATGACCATGATGAAGTTGATGAGGATGAGGGTGATGATGATGAGGAGGAGGAGGAGGAGGAGGAGGAAGATGAGGGTGATGACGATGACGATGACCATGATGATGATGATGAGGATGAGGGTGATGATGATGATGATGAGGATGAGGGTGATGATGATAATGAGGTTGACGATGATGACGATGACGATGAGGATGAGGATGATGATGGTGATGATGATGATGAGGATGAGGATGACCATGATGAAGCTGATGAGGATGAGGGTGATGATGATGAAAATGAGGATGATGATGATGGTGATGAGGATGAGGGTGATGATGATGATGATGATGATGATGATGATGATGATGGTGATGATGACCATGATGATGATGATTAGGATGAGGGTGATGATGATGAGGAGGAGGATGAGGGTGATGATGATGATGAGGTTGACGATGATGATGATGAGGATGAGGATGAGGATGAGGATGATGATGATGATGATGAGGATGAGGGTGATGATGATGAGGAGGAGGATGAGGGTGATGATGATGATGAGGTTGACGATGATGATGATGAGGATGAGGATGAGGATGATGACGACGATGATGATGATGATGATGATGACCATGATGAAGCTGATGAGGTTGAGGGTGATGATGACGATGATGATAATGAGGATGAGGATGATGATAATGATGATGATGATATGGATGAGGATGAGGGTGATGATGATGATGATGACGATGACGATGATGAGCATGATGATGCTGATGAGGATGAGGGTGATGATGATGATGATGAGGATGATGATGATGATGATGATGATATGGATGAGGATGAGGGTGATGATGATGATGATGACGATGACGATGATGAGCATGATGATGCTGATGAGGATGAGGGTGATGATGATGATGATGATGATGATGAGGATGATGAGGATGATGATGATGATGAGGATGAGGGTGATGATGATGATGATGATGACGACGATGATGACCATGATGATGTTGATGAGGATGAGGGTGATGATGATGATGATGAGGATGATGATGATGATGATGATGATGACCATGATGATGCTAATGAGGATAAGGGTGATGATGATGATGATGATGAGGATGAGGGTGATGATGATGATGAGGATGGGGGTGACGATGAAGCTAATGAGGATGAGGATGAGGGTGATGATGATGATGATGAAGTTGATCAGGGTGATGGTGATGATGATGATGATGAATAATGATGATGATGATGAGGAGGAGGAGGATGATGACTATGATGATGAGGATGAGCATGAGGATGAGGGTGATTATGATGATGATGAGGATGAGGGTGATGATGATGATGAGGATGAGGGTGATTATGATGATGATGAGGATGAGGGTGGTGATGATGATGAGGATGAGGGTGATGAACAACGATGCATTAGTACAAAAACAAATTAGTTAAAATTTACCTATAGCACCATTATATTTTACCAAGTTCAATTATGCTAGCAACATTAGAGAAATTCCATGAAGTAAGCTATAGTGGGAACCCACCACCCATACAACTTCCAAGTAGCTAGTGACATTGTCAATCTGGAAGCCATGCCACATAAATTAGCTATGAACATAATTCTATCAAGCAACTTAGTTGAGTGTGATTTTAATTTTAGTCGAGTTCTAAGCACAATAAACCTTTTCAAGAAATTGAGAATATAAAAATATGTTTTTGATCTAATTGATGTTACACATGATAAATAATACATAAAATTGTTATTCAACTAGGCATCTAAAGGGACACAAAAGTAGGAAGGAAAATCAATTTATAAAAGTTGCACATGCATTTAAAGTAATCGCATTGTGAATACTATCCAAAATGATTTTACATAGTTACCATATGACCTTAAATTGATTCTATAGAATTGCTAATATTTAACATGAGACATACAAGGGTTGGTTTTGGTTAAAACCTAACAATTGTATTAACATACCCTAATGGTAAGTCCTTCTTTGGAGGATCAAAGTAGTGAAATTGTAAGGCTTAGATGTGGAGTACATACGTCTTTAGTTCCCTTAGTGAATTATACATACCAATATCTTTCCAACAATGGTTTGCTTTTATCAAGCACGGTCTGTAGGTGAAAGTTATGACTCCAAAAAAGGAATAGTCTAATTATTCCCTACAAGTTCAAGTGGTACTCATGTCATCACAAAATAATTTACACATATGTGTTATAGCATATGCGATATGAATAAGCTATATCGCATATGCGTTACATCGCATATGCGTTGTAGCTTATTCATATTGCATATGTGTTATCATCACATATGCGATATGAATAAGCTATATCGCATAATATTGTTATAGCTCAAAATGACACATCTCTGCCTATGACCACTTTCCCATGATTCCGTCGCATGTCGACATTTCCATGATGACACTTCATGAAAGTCACTGAATGTCATTGAAAAAACACCTATATTGGAGGACCCATATCTTGAGTTCTGTAACTCTGTTTAACCTCATTTCCACACCATTAGGAAGGTATTTCAGTTAGCTAAAACTTTCCAGAAGACACCAAAGTCTAAAAATTCCCATAAATACCTCGAAAATTCATTTTTTTGTATACGTGACTCTCCTTATAGGAAAGTCGCGAATCATACGCGATTCTCATGTATTACAAGTCACGGATGTTTGTATTCACAGGTTACTCTTATGGAAACTCACAGATCATTCGCGGGTTGTCCTTCTCCATAGTCGCGAATAGGTCTCTCGACATTTAAACATAAAAACACACCTTTTTGGTTAGTTTGGGTAGTTTTACAACTGACTCATTCAGTTGTAACCACTTTGTCTTCACCCCTAACTCTTCTTTATCATATAAATAGAGGTAGGAAGGTCCATGAAAGGGGACTTGGAATTTATGCATTGTTATGCTGGAGGAATCGGGACTCCCTTTGCCCACACCTTTGCCCTGGAGGTCTTCCCCTTGTGTTGCAGAGCTTGGAGGCTAAGTTCTTTGGAGAAGAGAAGCAGCAGAACCAGATCAAGGTTTCATGAGGTGCCAAACTTGAAGAGAAGGTATACTTGTACTTGTTTTCAAGATTAATAAATATGTGATGTCCTTATTCTTCCCAAATAATTGTTCAATGTGTGATTGAATCTCTATTTCTAATCATATGATGATGTTATTCAGATCATTTGTCCATGCTTATTTGATTATCATTGTTTTATATGTGGTCATAATGGTTTGAGGAAGGTATAATTCATTTTGCAGGTCTCTTGGAGCGAGAGGAGCAAGAAGAGGATTGAAAAGAAAGCTTGGGCCAGCCTTCAGTTAGTCAGGTGTGGACCTTTCTCATCTCTGATATTGCTTATATATGCTTGCTGAACATTGTGCATCTCTCTTTCAACCCCATTACATTGACGGCCTCTTAAACCATAGCCATAGGACACTTTCCTATACAACATTTCTGCAATCTGCAATCCGTATTGGAGATATTTTCCTGCAACCATATCATGTAAAGCCTAAAGAATCCCAATTTTATACAAAGTTCAAGGAAGAAATTACTTCTCAAATATGGGGATTTTAATAGGCACAAACTACCTAATGAGTATTTTTTCCTCATTTCAAGTGACATCACAATCCCCTCAAACAAAGATTCTTTGGAATTCCATTGGAAAACGTTTTACTTATTCTATGCCCATATGTTTCAACTCCACAATATTTGATAACCATGATTTTTAAGTTTTCATAATCTTACTTTCCTATTAAGTACTCCAAATAGATTTAAGTGACATCATCACCTATTTGCCATGGTTAGCAATTTGGCCAATCATTAATTCTTAAACAACCTTATTGTTATCTTGGGTTAGTTTTGTGGAGCATTAAAGGTGGTTATTGGATATTGTACTATAGATATATTTAATATCTAAATACATGTTGATTTGTCTATCTTCGACTACTTCTTCCTTTGTGTATAGTGGTATAATTCTAATTTTTTGGTAAAACAATGGAAGCTTAGATGAAATTAGTGGTTTTTCAATTTGGGAGTTACAAAACAAAGTACTTTTAAGATCATGGAGTTATACGAAATACTTTTCTTTAAATTTGGAAAACTATTATGGTTAAACTATATGGAGTATTGTGATTGAAATTTGAGAAATATATGAAATATTTTCGAAATTGATATATAAGTCTATATAATGGAATTTTGTATTTGAAATGATTATTTGTAATGGAGTTATAATTTCTTGTACTTTATAACATTTATAACATTAATTTAAGAGGTTATAAGGGATTATAATATTTTTTTATTGGTCGGAGTGAATTAAAATATTAAAGGTCTCCATTTTCTAGATTCTTAGTGATCCATGATTGGAAGGGGGTTATAGAGTTACCTCATGATATAAAAGGGATTGTAATTTTAGATTTTATTTAAACCAAAATTCATAGAGATTTAATCTTTGAACATTACAAAATTGTAGGGAGTTGTAAGGTGGTTTGGAAGTCACAATGGGTTTATTTTTTGCAAGTTATTATATTGAGAGTAATTTGTAAATTTAATTATAATAATGTTTTCAAGTTTGGAGTTTGGGACTTTAAAGTGTTTTGAATGTTATTAGAAGATACTTCAAAAAATACATTTTTTATATTGCGTCCTAAATCTGCCAAAAATTTAATAAGGGGGTCATAGAATCTTTGTCTGTGTGCCTCGTCTATTGGTTCATGGTGGAATTTGACCTTGTGGATATTGGTTCATGGTGGTATTTTTATTTTCTAGAGAGAAACCCTCTAACGTATAATGAATCAAGAACATGCACACTATTCTATAAAAACACAAATACAAGAATAAAAGAAATAATATTATCAATCTAAGAAGGAAAGCGAAGGACATCCACGATTTGAACCTCATGGAAAATTTGGTCACAAATTTGACGCATATTGCATAATACGGTCATCTACAAAATTTATTTGGTAAAGTCTTTGAATTTTTTTGTGGCTTGTAATTAGAGTCATTTGATCTAGCCCAACATTAAATAGGGGGATCAAAGGTATTTATTTGTGACACATTGTTTTGGATATGTAAATCAATTCTTTAAATAAGAATGTGAGTGAACATCAAAGATTTGTTCAATATTATGCACACTTAAATCAACATTGCACATGGAACAACAATTCAAATACGCAAAAATTCACTCAATGATTTGACCAATATTGTCTATAAGTTATGCATAAAAATATTGATATTCTCATAACTCATAATAACTTGATAAATAATGAATTGCATTTTTTCAACAAGATTCTAAAACCATACTTTTTCAACGTAATCCATTATTTCGATTAACATTTTTGGAAAGTGAACAAGAGGATATTGAGCACCATCTAGCTATGACTTAGTCATATGAATTTCATGAAGGCATTATGGAGATAAATAATGAATAGGATGAAAACACTAAGCTGATAGAAAATACCATGGATAAATAGACTAAGGAAGCTAAGAATAAGTTTGAAAATGAAGGTAATTCTATAATACTTTAGGAAGAGTTGCAATTCAAGAGGAACAAATTTTTCCTAAGATATGACAAGACCGAGTTTGAGTTTGTTCACATTCGTAATTAGTCCAAACTTGTGAAATTTGTGAGTATTGGATTTCCTGATGATGCTTTACAAAGGCATATTATTGATAATAAGTTAGATGAAAGTACCTAAAATTTATGATCAAGATGAGTAACATGAAGAAAAGGATGATGGAAATGAAATTGATGATGATAATTTGGATGGTGTACCTAAATAGTGCCAACATTGTCACCAAGTTGGACATCGTGAATTACAATGTGTTGATATTTAGCTATTGAATATATGTGGGAAAACAAACCACCTTGCACAAAGGTGTTGGAAGCGACCAAAGATTAAGATAAAAAAATAAAAAAGTAAATTTTGGATGGTTAAGTATGTGGCATCATACTTTGGAATCCATGTTATTATAAAGGCCTTATCGATGGATTCATACATAGTTACATGGATGCTTGATCAACTAGGTTTCTTTTGTCGATGGACATGCATGTTTTGATTTAGGATTTGATTATTCAAGGCATGAACAAGACCCACTTTATCTATTATTTTCAGTTGGAAATCGAGTCTATATATTCCACTCAAAGATAGTATGTGTTAGCACTCAAAATTTCTACCTAAAATTTCTATGTTCTTAATCCAAAAAAATTAGGAATTTTTGTTAGAGGGCACTCTTATTCATTCATCTTGGCAGAAGTTTGCATTCTACAATGAAAATTAGAAATGGTGAATATAAAGGTATTGTATAATGACATTCTCACTCTTCAACATGCTACAAAATGAGCTACAATTCTGTAGAAAAAGTTTATTGTGGTAATAATTCAATTCTAAAGAATCAAACTCAATTATACAACAAAGGTTCAATTCTATTAGTATGGAAGCAATGCAGAATCCCATTAATTTAATGGACGAGTGTCTCTTATCATAATCAATGACCCAGTTGATTAGGAACATGAAATGATTCATATACAATTCATCGAATGATTTATATTTCTTTTCTGAAAAAAAGGAAAAAATTTATTTCAAAAATCCAATTTAATATCCACATTCATTTTATATTTTGAAACACCTTATCGAGATTTCATTCTTCAGCTACCATATTGTATACTCAGTTATGGCACCCCATAAAGGCATAAATCCAATGCATTATTAGCCTCATGGCATGATACTCGATGTTTATCCTTGTAATACCCCTAGTTTTTCCTTGTATGAATTTGAACAAAATTATGTATATGATATAAATATGTTACTATGGCTTCCTAGTGCGAAGCTCAATGGCAAGGCTCGGCTAGTGAATGGATATCCATGTATGATGTAAATATTTTATTTGGAATTTGTGTTTGGCTTATCAGGCCAATTGGAAATGGATGCAAATATTATGTGCATAAATAATAAAATGGTCCAATAATGGATTTCTAAATTGCACCAAAGAGGCTGTGATTCCACTAGAGGGGAAGAGGAAAGAGGGGCCATGGGAGACCAAATCCTTTCATCCATGTGTCAACACTAGAAATCACCCAAAATTATGTCATGTGCCTTGAATAAGCCAATTATCTCATTTTTTTTACTATTTTACAATCATTGAATGCATGTGTTGGGTTGGTGGAAAAATTCATCTCATGTTGTTATTGAAGTATGGGACTGACTACGCTTTTGTGACAGTTTTTCAGCTGTCAAAATTTAGTCTGTAGCTTCTAGGAGTCCTTCCTTCTACTATCACAAGTTATGCTAATTGTCTTGTCACAATTTTCTCATACCTATTGGCTTCAATCCTCACTCACACACACTCTCAAGAAGATATACACTACTCAAAGCTCTGTGTTGTTGTTCATGACTTGCATAACCCAAAAAAATTGAACTTAGGAACATAGATACAAATTTGGAAGGGAAAATCGATGGTTTTAGGTGAGCCGAGAGGTTGGGTGAGTTAGGGAGCCTTTCCCATTGTTTTCTCCTGCTAGTGGATGCTTAAGAATCCATGAATTGAGGCTATAGGTGTTTCTTTAGCAACCTTAGTAGGTTAGTCTTCTTCTGTGCACAAAGAAGGAGCACTCAACAAGATGGATATCCAAAGAGAACTATTGACCAGTGAAGGGAATTCATTATCCAAGTAGGGTGTTGTGTGGGGAAGGTATTATGGAAGCCAAGGTACGAGATTTGAATGAGAGCCATGTAGAGATCTGAATGAGATTTTGGCTATGCATAGAGAATATATAATGTTTTGGGACAAGAGAGAGAATCCTGTAGGTGTTTCCTTCATCCTGGTGGCCTCATTGCCCAGCTTGTGGGTGGCCTCTGAATGTTAGAGAATATAGGTTAGCAGAGTTCCTATGGCTGGTGGAAAATCACTCTAACACAACTAGTTTCTTTGATTTGGGTTGTTTAAATATAATTATTCTTATTTATTTGAATGTGAAATGATTTTAAATTATAGCAATAATGTTTATTCTTGCATATTCATGTTCATTGTGTGTGGGACAATTTATTTTCCACTATGTATGGTTACTTATTTTCTGTACACGTGTCTTATTTGTATGAATTCATAATATGGGGGTTAGGGTGAAATTGGAGGCCCCAAATCTATGTAATGTTCCCTCTCGATAGTCAGATTGGGTAAGGGAGACGTTACAATCCTGAATGCAAACAAAAAATTTAGGATCTTTGTTGTTATAAGTTCTTTCATTGTCTTCAAGTATATAACAAGCAATAAACATAGGTTTTTACAAATATTTGATTGTTACCAGGCCATGCTTAGTGGATTAATTATCAGAGTATCTCAGGAATCAATAGCCCATATTTCTCTTTTGTCTATAGAAGGTGAGAGGTGGTTTATACAGAAGCAGTAAAAGACACGTTGATTATTCTCGTCATTTTCTGGTTCTTATATTTTGGAATTGAATTCCAACTAAACCATAAGGGATCTTCCAAAATTGTTAAAAACCCCTTTGGGAGTGTGGTGATTTATCTTAATTGAGGGAAATTTAAAAAAAAATTCAATGGTCTAGGAGAAATTAGGGTCCATACAAGACAAGATTTAGCAAAAAAATATTGCGATCATTTTTTAAACACCGAGTCATCATCTAAATGTCTCGAGATCATGGATTTCAAAGAATTTTACTTGAACTACCCTTAATTTCCTCCAAGAAATCATTGATGATTTCTACCTTTAGTTTATTATCAAAAGTTTATTCCACAAAGCTTGTAACATCTTGAGTCTTTTAATTTTTATAAATTGGATAATTTGAATGTACAAGGGAGTGGAATCTCTTCCTCTTAGAGAGACGTAGGGGGTCATCAGGAGCAATATTCCTATGTGTATATCTTCTCTAGAATCCAATACAACAATGAATTTTCATGTTCAGTAGTCATTTGCACATTGGTTAGATTGTGTATTTCTTCTCCTATGTTCGTATTTATTTTATTTAAATGCAAAAAAGTTATTGTAGTGCATTAATGATCCTTCATAATTCAAATCTAATAACATTTATGATTCCATTTCTATTTCCTAAGTTTGAAAGTTGCTTTAAGTGCAAGATTTATATCTTCTAAACAATGTTTAAAGATCAAAATATATTCTTGTGAATGTTAAGCTAACTTTAATTTGCATTCAAATTCCTTCTTCTTTTCTTTGTTTTATATTTGGTTTGATCTCTGAGTAAGATGCCAAGGAATTGCGAGACTTTACCTTTTTTGTTAGATAACATTAATCTTTAAATATAAAATATTTTACTACCTTGTGGCATTGACCTACCTTTCAAAACTAAACAACTCTATGACAGTTAAGCCATATATGATGAGTATGAAAAATATTTAAAGGAGCATATTTCTATTCCAACTTGCACATAAATTTGCAGAAACCAACATGTTTATGATAGTTATGCATCGTATTCATTAGAATATTATGAGGTATCATATTAGTTCACAAATATTTCTTTCCCCTCGACAGTTGAACACGAGTTTCAAGAAATCGGTGAATTCACATTTGGCATTCTTGAAATAGAATCTAAATAGATAGTTCAACAGAATGAAGGTTTTATTAAGCATGATGTGTCTCCTCTTGGTATTGATGAAATTGTGTTGCATATTCTTCATTCTTATGATAATATTGTTATTTTGGATGCTACTAAACAAATTATAACCAAGAAATCAATGAACAATTTTAAGGATTAGTTGTTCCCCTATTTGTAACAAAATATATGATGTTTATAAGTTGTTCAAAGGAGCATAACATGATCATAATATTTCGAATGGATCAAAAATTGCATAGAAATTATTTTATTTTTTAACTCAGTTGGAGTTTTTTCATGATCTTCAAGAGCCAATGAAAATTTACATGGAGTCAATTTTTCTAAAGGTTCTAAATATGGTAGGTTTTGATATGCCACTCACTTGCAGTAATGAGTATATATTTTCCATGAAATTTATGTTGTTTATGTTCTATTCTTTTTGCTTTAGTTTATTGTTGACATGGTTTACAAAGTTTTTTTGAAAAGATGCATTTGTGGTTAGGTTTTTTGAATTGTTTTTAATGGTTTTATATTTAATATCTATACAAGATCTCCCTCATACTTGGCTGTAGAGCCCGCAATGAAAAATCATAGGCATTAGTCAAAACCAAATCCCAAAATGGTTAGTATATGAAAAGGCATAGGCCATAGTACACCCCAAATATCAAATAACTAGCACACCGACATAGTTTGTGGTTGGATCACATCCATAGGGATCGAATAGTTGAGAGATAGTTATGGAATTGAAACAATTTTTGTATTCCTCATATTCTTCTAGTTAAATGGTTCAAGTGTGAGTTATCCATGCCTAGCTACACATTATCACCGACATTCTTCTTGTTATCCATTTATCAAGTATCAGTTATTATATTCTTTTTATTTTTTATCTCACATTCTTATAGTTTTATACCATGAATTGTTGGTTAGTCATTCATCAACTATGAGTTATCCCTACAATGCTACCAGTTATCCATTCATTAGTTAGCTACTAGTTATTTTTTTATATTCTTTTTTTAATACTTGTTTATTTTGAATTTTGAACTAATATGAATAACTGATAATTAAAACATAAATAATCAGCAATTGAAATACTAAACTTTACAGTAAAGGTATATAACAGAGGAATTATATTAAAACCAACTTCTTTCATTTCTTTCTCAAGTGCTTCCTCTAAAATTTGTAAAGACTTTGCGTCTCTCCAGTCATTGAGTTCATGCATGTTGAGGCTTATCATGTATGCATAACATTGGTGAACTCACTATTGGATTTCATCAGGAAATAGCCTCAGACGAAAACTGTGAAGACAAAGTAGGCAAGTTGCAATTGATACCAGAAGGTGGAATTTATGAAAATTTAATTCGATAGAGTGGATTCACGTAAGCATTTAAAAAAAATTAATGGAGATTAATAGATATTGGTTAGTAAAATTCAAAATTTGTTTTTATTTTTTAACTATAAAACTCTAACTTTAAATCTTAAATCTAATTTGGATGAAGTCCTAAGATCAATTGCCAGACTAAAGGTAGGAGTCCATAATTTGTGTTGATGCCCATAAGAGTTTTTCAATAGTACTGAGCTCTCAAATATCCTCATTCGACAGAGAAATTGTGATCTCATCAGGATCATTTATGCATTTCAATTCAAGGGTTATTACAGAAGATATTGAGGTTTATTGTACGGGAAGAAATAGTAGGGTTCTTAGTGCTAACTTTCGTTTACCTTAATGGGAAATATAGAACATAATATTTTTCACCTGGAATATCTGACAGAAAACTCTTAAACTTTTTCATTACCTAATTGTTTGCCACCATGAATGGACTAGATGGTCTTCTGGTGCTAACATCTCCACGACTGCCCATATGACATAAGATCATTTTATTACAGAATCTTGTATAAATGCCTTTCCTGAGTAGAAAACAAATTTTCATCATCTTCTGCTGGATACTGGTCACTATCACTCTATCCATCTTCATTATCTTTATTTATTTCATCTGCAGGATACTCATCATCATTCTGTAGGCTTGTTCATTATGTTCTTATTCTTGTTCATATGTATTTTCTTCCAGTTGATCATTGCAATAAGTAGTGTCTGCATTTTTATTCTGTCATTTCTCTCAATTTTCATAAGATTCATTGATCTATATCTCTTCATATCTATGTTTATTCTTTCTAACTTCTTGAGATTCATCGACCTCCACAAACACATTTTGACTTTCAGAAACTGATTTATTCCCATCATTGCTTTGACTGTCAGAAGCAGATTTATTGCCATCATTGCTTTGATCTAGATCACAAGATGACGAATAAGGGATATCAACATCAACATGAAACAGGGGCATATACTTCTTACAAAACTCATCCGAAATTCATGGTAATTCCTCTGAATTCCCTTGATTCGATTCATTGGACTCCGCCATGACAACATCGACTAATTCTTGTCCTATTTCTACTTTGTAATATATATTTAAACAAAGTTTCTCTAATTATTCTTGACAACAGTCTACAGAATCAGAGGTGATTGTTGGTGAGGAGCTCCTAATCCTGTAGCTAGAGATAAATAATGTTAAGGTGATAAATTTACCTGTTAGCAGATTTCCTCTTCGGTGGTTTTCTTGCCACAAATTTTAATTTCTTTTTCACTGGTTTTCTTATCTTTCTAGTATATTTTGCTTTTTATATATTTTTTGTTCCTTATATATATTATCTTTCAAACTAAAATACATGGTCGACATATTATTCATTTGTTACAAACGTTACAAGATCTTCCTCATACTCGGCACTATTATTCTTGACCGCAATATTATTTTTGGCTGACTTAATATCAACAAACATTAAAACATAAGGTTACAAGATCTCCCCCATACTGGGTTGTAGAGCGCCTCTCGGCGCAATAACTTGTATACAAGTGGTGACATCATTTAGTAAATGTTTTCTTATTTGAATAGTTTTTCGATGTGCAATGTCGATTAAAACGTGTGAAATACTGAACAAGTCTTTAATGTTCATTGCCATCTTGATCTAAAGAATTGATTTTAGTATCCAAAACAATGTGTCACAAATAGATACCTTGAATATCAGTATTTAATGTCAGGACAAATCATCTGACTCTAATTATAAGACACAAAGGAAATTCAAAGACTTCACCAAAGAAATATTGTAGATGACCTTATAATGCAAGATGCATCAAATTTGTGACCAAAATTTTCATGAAGTTCAAATAGTTGTTTTCCTTTGCTTGTCTTCTAGATTGATTGTATTCTTTATTTTATTCGTGTACTTGTCCTCTTTATCGAATCATGTTCACATGCTCGATTCATTATATGCAAGAGAGTTTGTTTCCAAAAAAGAAGTAATACCATGCACAAATAACCATAAGGCCAAATTCCACTATGCACCAATAGACGAAGCACATACACAAATGCTCTACAACCCCCTTATTAAATTTCTAGGATGTTTAAGATACAATATAAAAACTTATATTTTTATTAAGTATTCACATATAACATTCTAAGCACTTTAAACTCCCAAATTCAAAATTGTAGAAATGTTTGACTCAAATTACAAATTACTCTCAATATACTAAACTTGCGGAGCCTAAACTCCTTGTAACATCCAAAACACCTTATAACTCATACAATTTTGCAATAAAAATATTATATTCTTTAAATTTTTATTTCAATAACATCTAAAATTACAATGTCTTTTATATCAAAATATTATTTCAAGAACCCCCTTTGGAAATATTAAGAATCTAAAATATGGAGATTTTCATTATTTTAATTCACGGTGACCAATAAACACTTTATTATAATTATTTGCAACCTTTTAAATGAATGCAATAATTGTTATAAATACAAAAAATTATAACTCCATTACAAATTTGAAATACAAAACCTTCCATTATAGACTTAAAAAATCAATTTCAAAATGTTTCATATATTCTTGAAATTTCAATCACAATACCTGGTGCTATAGTTTAACAATTATATAGTTTAAAATTTCAAATCACAATACTGACTATTGTCCATAATACATTTTCAAATTTAAACAAAGTATTTTGTATAACTCAAAGATTAAAAGTACTTTGTGCTATAATTCTCAAATTAAAAATGCAATACTCACTGTAATTTGGTCATAATACATTTTCAAATTCAAACATAGTTTTTTTAATAACTCCAGGATATTAAAAGTACTTTATTCTATAATTATCAAATTGAAAATGCAATTTTTTTACCGAGCTCCATGGATGCACCCTTAATAAAAACTCATTAATTTAAGATTAGTCCCACCACTCAAGTATAACCAATGCTTGATATGCAATTTCCTAGCAAGTATAAATAGTAAAATGTGAGTTTTAATATTGTAAGGTTTCCAATGTCTTTAATATTATGTTTCTATTGAGTTTTCTATTCTTTTTCAAGCCCCCTTCACTAGAAAAAGCTCATTCTTGGGGACATTGAAGAAATGCTATCAAAACCTCACTTTCATCCAAGAAAACATGTAGACTTCACATCTTGGCTCAACAACCTATAATTCTTGAGGTATTCTTTATTGTATAGATATTAAATATAAAACCATTAAAAACAATTCACAAACCTAACAAAAAATGCATCTTTTCAAAAAAACTTTGTAAACCATGTCAACAATAAACTAAAGCAATAAAACATTCTAAAACTAAAACAATAAAACATTCTAACAACTTAAAAAAAAATATTAGTAACAATATAAAACAAAATAAAACTATAATACAGTTTATTGCAATAATGATTAAAAAACATCATAAAAATCCAATACATATTTTATTTAAAAAAAAAAATACACCCTTAAGAAAAATATATTTTTATAATATTTTTACAATATCTAACCATTACCACATTACCACAAAATATATAGGTGGAAATAACATCAAATAGCAACACGTACCTTTATACTATTATCATGCATTTTTTAAATTAAAAATCTCAATTCTGCTATTTCTCACCAAAAAAGCTTTTACTCAGGTTTTTTCTTAAAAGCTGAAATTCCGCCTTTAATGCACCTATCATATCCGTTAGAACTAACAAAAGCTTTGGTGCACTTACTCTATCCCTTTAAAGAAATATAGATGGGACGCTTCCCATCTGTATATGAGTGTGGTGTGTGATTCTATCTGTAAGAAGTTAGAGTGGGAATGACCTATATAACGCTATGCTCTGTTTGATTGACCATTGTGTGGGAAAATGGCCTCTGCTCTCTGGATATAACCTGCGTTGCTCTACTCTGGAACGACCTATGCATAACATGAATAGCCTTTGTTAATAATCGCAGGTATAGCTCTAATTGAGCATCCCGAACAGCCTTTTCCCTGATGGAGATCAGGGCTCTTTGTTAATAATCACAGGTATAGTTCTAATTGGCATATTTGTATTGAGTTAGAAATCTTCAGCATTTTGTATGTAACTGCCCAAGTACTCTATGTCATACAATGACCCTTTATTGGATCTTCTATATTGTGGGATCTAACCTGCCCTGTCCTGCTCTGCTCTGAAACGACCTCTGGATTGACCTTTGCTTTAGACTGGATGGGAAATGACCTCTGCTCTCTGCTCTACTATATCATGGGATCTGCTCTGAAATGACCTCTACGTAACTCTATTGAGCAGCTCGAACAACCTTTTCCGTGATGGAGATCAATGCTCTTTGTTAATATCGCAGGTATAGCTCTAATTGTCTTATTTGTATTCATTTAGAAATCTTCAGCATTTTGTATGTAACTGCCAAGTACTCACAACCCATTTTGTGCTAGAACAATCCTTAAATTACAATGATTCATAGAGATAAATGGTACAGCTGGGATGAAACTTTCTTTCAAGAGCTGTGCAAACCCTTTATTGAAATAATTGGAAATCATTTTTTGAATAGTATTTGTACTTCTATTGCCCTAGGTACTGCAACTCGCTTCCCTCACTTAACTCGCTTCAAGCTCTGAAGGTACTACCTACCCTTTTTAATTGTAAAATATTTTTTGTTTTAAATTTTGTTTAGATGAACAATATAACTGTTTGTTGTTTGAATATCATTGTTTGGAAAACAATACTGTTTTTTGATTGAATATGGCTATTTGAAGAACAATACTGCCATAGTTTTTTTTGTCAATATCTAAATTTTTATGACAGTGTAGGAAAAACAAAATAATGCTGTAGCTACAGAAGAGTTGTGTGAACTTTAGAAAACAATAATAGTGTTGCAGCCAAACATTGTTTCTTTGTTTTTGTTGGCTATTTTTTGCTTTAAATTTTATTTGGATTAGCATGTGTGTATGGAAAATCATCATGTAACATAAATGATTTTAACATGTAATCTGACTACTTTAAAATGCATATAGTGATTATAAGAAAATGCATATAGTGATTATACTAAGAAAATGCAATGATTATAAGAGTTTATAGAAGATTAAATCCATATTTATATAACAACCATTCCATTTGTCTTTCCAAATTTATGCTTACATTATTGTGGTGTGTGTTGTAAGTTGAGAGGGTGAACTAGAGAAAAATCCTTTGAATTCTAGTAAGTTATTAATTAGTTTCCATAAACTTTATCCCAAACAATATTGAAACAACTTTTTGGTTAACACATAAATTTATGGAATTTGTGAAACCTCTTATAGAAGTAAATAAAATTTTAAAATATTAGGTAGAACCACATAATTATGTCTTTAAATGATTGCTATAAAATAAGTATTTGTTATGAGGAAAAGACATAAATTATGTTATTTAAATTTTATTAAACATGTATTTAGTTATAATGTGATATATTATTTTATTAAAAAGACAATTTCTATTTTTAGCTTTCATGTGATATTTTCTTTTATCAATAAAACTATTTTTTAGTTTATGGAAAAAAATGGTCAATACAATACTAATATAATATCTAAGATCAATATTTATTATGATTTCTGTAATAAAGGGGAGTGGTTATGGGTAAGGGGAGTAGGAGGGGAGTAAAGAGAATAGAAGGTGGGGTTGGGAGTTGGGATGAGAGAAAGAATAGGAAGGGGGTTGGGAGTTGTGGGGAGAGGAGTAAGGAGAGAGGGAGTGAGGGGAAGGGGGATAAAGAGTGAGGGGTGAAGCGAGAGACAGAGAGAAGGAAGTAGAGAGAAAGAGAGGGGAGAAGGGGAGGGGTTTGAGTGTGACAAAAAGAGGGAGAGAGAAATATATATGGAGGGGGAGCAGGAGAGAGAGAAGGGAGGAGGGAGCGAATTAGGGAGTGGGGCAAGAAGTGG